>CM042242.1:11739484-11966984 GCA_023566225.1 Romanogobio albipinnatus | reverse complement strand
GTTATAGACATTTATATGAAAAAACACATGAAAAATGACTGACACCTGACTTTGATTGGATTTTACACCCCCTTACTATCAATATTTTGACATTTGGGCATAAGCGTTTAGCTATCGACCTGTTTTCGAACTTCTGACGCTGGTTTCGTCTCGATCGGACTAGCGGTTTCGAAGATATCAGCTAATGTTTTTAAAGCGCTAAATTACAACGCTGCACCAACCATACACCAAAACCTGCCAAATCTGGTATTGTTGGACTCGGCAAGGATTCAGGAGACCCAAAAAGTGACTCACATGAAAATAAGTCAATCTCACCTAAAGTTATAAGCATTTGGAAAAAAAAATTATCCACTAGGTGGCGCTGTTTCAAAACTTCTCAGGCTACTTCAGGGCATTGTGCTGATGACCCATACCGAGTTTTGTAACAATCCGTTCATGCGTTGATAAAATACAGCATTTTAACACATAATTCAAAATGGCCGACAGTCAAAATGGCTGATATGGTAGCCCTTTATCGTATCTCCAGACCAGTAGGTGGTGCTGCGCCGAAACGCTGCACGTTGCCTCAAGTCATACTTGTGATGACTTATACCAAGTTTGGTTTGAATACAATAAAGCGTTGCGGAGATATAGCCTTAAGTGTGTTTTTGCAAACGTTACATACAATTTGCTTGTGTGTTTATTGAAAATGATTTGACGAATCAACTTGAATTCCATGTTTTTTTCATGATCTGGTTCAATTTTCGTGCAAATCGGATGAACCGTCTAGGACCGTCTGCAATCGAATCGGATTGAGCCAATCAATCAGAGGAAAAAAGAATTTTGTTTCTAGCCCTTATGGTTAAAAAGTTATTAGCATAAACATGAGTGCAACTTTGGACAGGTGGTGGCGCTAGAGGGATTGAGTTAGAGACTCTAAATTTGCTATGTTGACACTTCAGACTGTCCTCTATGAGTGTGCCAAATTTCATAACTTTTTACCATACGGTTCTATGGGCTGCCATAGACTTCGTGGCGGAAGAAGAAGAAGAAGAGGAATAATAATAAGAACGGGAACGGTTTCAATAGGTGCCTTCGCACCTTCGGTGCTTGGCCCCTAAATAACATGCATTTTGTAAAAAATTATTCACATTTTCTGCAAGGGGTTCACATACTTTTTCTTGCAACTGTAACTGCTTTCTATTTGAATATATATTGAAATATACTTTATTCCTGTGACAACATAAGCGTTTAGCTATCGACCTGTTTTCGAACTTCTGACGCTGGTTTCGTCTCGATCGGACTAGCGGTTTCGAAGATATCAGCTAATGTTTTTAAAGCGCTAAATTACAACGCTGCACAAACCATACACCAAAACCTGCCAAATCTGGTATTGTTGGACTCGGCAAGGATTCAGGAGACCAAAAAAGTGACTCACATGAAAATAAGTCAATCTCACCTAAAGTTATAAGCATTTGGAAAAAAAAATTATCCACTAGGTGGCGCTGTTTCAAAACTTCTCAGGCTACTTCAGGGCATTGTGCTGATGACCCATACTGAGTTTTGTAACAATCCGTTCATGCGTTGATAAAATACAGCATTTTAACACATAATTCAAAATGGCCGACAGTCAAAATGGCTGATATGGTAGCCCTTTATCGTATCTCCAGACCAGTAGGTGGTGCTGCGCCGAAACGCTGCACGTTGCCTCAAGTCATACTTGTGATGACTTATACCAAGTTTGGTTTGAATACAATAAAGCGTTGCGGAGATATAGCCTTAAGTGTGTTTTTGCAAACGTTACATACAATTTGCTTGTGTGTTTATTGAAAATGATTTGACGAATCAACTTGAATTCCATGTTTTTTTCATGATCTGGTTCAATTTTCGTGCAAATCGGATGAACCGTCTAGGACCGTCTGCAATCGAATCGGATTGAGCCAATCAATCAGAGGAAAAAAGAATTTTGTTTCTAGCCCTTATGGTTAAAAAGTTATTAGCATAAACATGAGTGCAACTTTGGACAGGTGGTGGCGCTAGAGGGATTGAGTTAGAGACTCTAAATTTGCTATGTTGACACTTCAGACTGTCCTCTATGAGTGTGCCAAATTTCATAACTTTTTACCATACGGTTCTATGGGCTGCCATAGACTTCGTGGCGGAAGAAGAAGAAGAAGAGGAATAATAATAAGAACGGGAACGGTTTCAATAGGTGCCTTCGCACCTTCGGTGCTTGGCCCCTAAATAACATGCATTTTGTAAAAAATTATTCACATTTTCTGCAAGGGGTTCACATACTTTTTCTTGCAACTGTAACTGCTTTCTATTTGAATATATATTGAAATATACTTTATTCCTGTGACAACAGAGCTGAATTTTCAGCATCATTACTCCATTCAGTGTCACATGATCCTTCAGAAACCATTCTAATATGCTGATTTGCTGCTCAAAAAACATTTATTATCATAAATGTTACTTTTTTTTTTTTTTAAACAAAATGATACATTTGTGATGCATAGTTTTTGTAAAAGAAAATAAATCAAGCTCTGGTGATGAAGAAACCCATATTAAAAAAGGTTTATTTAAAAACAACACTAAATGATATTTGAGCGTGGGTTTTGTTTCCTGTGGGCTTTACTTAAAACCAAACTACAATACTTACACCAGGTGTTAAAGGTCAACCCTACATATGCGATGCACATCACCTTTGCTCATCTATAGAATTTCTGAAGTGGCCTTTAGCATGCACACACTGAATATGTGTTTAGCTGCAGGTTCCTCAAAGAACATTTGAAAGCTGTAGCATACAAGACCTGATTTGACCTTAAAAATTCATGAGAATTCCATGGAGCCCTACTAGAATAAGTAGACTGCTCACAGGCACAGAATGGACAGGAATACTGAACAGAAAATCTGTTAGTCATTCATAAATTCATATGAATCAATCTAAGTGACTGAAAGTCTTTTGAGAAAATACATTCATGCATTAATGACAGAACCAATATATAGCATGCAAAGTTCTTAAACAAGAAAAGATTTATGAATATTTCATTGTCTGGATATAAATGTGTATTTTTAGCATTCAAGATGCCGATATTTTGTATTTGTTAAGCAGCCATGAAGCATATGGACAGCAATAGTATTATTTAGGTTCAAAACAAAATATAAATTCTTTCATTAATTAGGGTAACACTTGGTAACACTACTTTACTGTGCCCTTGCTGCATGTACTTATTGTAGTAATAGCTATTGTGCATAATTACATACAACTAACCCAAACCCTATAGCAAGTACATTTTCCCCCAGTTCTACTGACAAGGCTTAAACTAGTCCCAGACTAAAAAGCATGTTTAAGCTGTTTTAACTAAAAGCAACTTGCACTTAAAGTCTTAAAATATGTCAGTGCCATTGTTTTTAAGGTGTCCGTGTTACAGTGTAATTATACATTTAAGTACTGAGTTATAATAATTAACATGTACTTACTATAGGGTTAGAGTATAGGATTAGAGTTAGGTTCAGGGTTAGTTGAATCTAATTATGCATTATTTACTGTTAATACTATGGTAAGTACATGTAACACTCTAAAATAAAGTGTAACCAAATAAAGTAACTGAATATTTAAATTTAGGCCTACTCTTCAGATTTCATGTGATTCCGAATATAGTACATGAATCATTTGAACTACTGTTATTGTAACATTTAGAACTACTGTTATAGGAACATTTTTGGTCCTAGTAGTATGGAAAAGAGCAGCATGAAGATTCTTCACAATTCTTCTTTTGTTGTACTGAAAAAAACATAGTTTAGAACCAAATTACAATGAGTAAATAATGACCCGATTTTCATTTCTTGGTGAACTACTTCCCAAAAAGTAACCTGCAACAGTCAAAATGTATATTCAAAGGTTTGGGGTAAGATTTTCTTTTAAGAATAGAATACTTTTATTCAACAATTATGCATAACATTTCTTAAAAGGGAGAGCAAAGACATCTATAATGATATACATTTTTTAAAAATGCTGTTAAACCTTCTATTCATCAAAACAATCATGAAACATTTTGAATCATGGTTTCCACACACCAAAAAAGAAAAAGAAAAAGATAATTAAAGATGTTTCTTTAAAACCAAATTATCATATTGCTGAAGGATCATATGACACTGAAGATGGAGTAATGATGCTGAAAGTTAAATAAAACAAAACATTACAATTGCTATTTTAAATCACAACATTTCAGAATATTACTTTTTTGATCACATAAGTGCATATATACAGCTAGAAAAAAAATGGGTGGAAGGATATTTATATTCTTGTTCTGCTTTTGTGTGCAGACTGCAATTACTTACAAAAACAGAACCTGACATTTGGTAGTAGACCGCATCAATTCAGTCAATTGGTAATGCAGTCGGTGGTAACCGGTGATGTCAGTTTTAATTGTCTGACACCATTCTTGTGTGAATGAATTTGCAGAAATTACACTGTAAAACTAACCCAACCTACAACAAGCAATTCAATCAAGGAGATAAATATGTGAAGAAAAAAAAAAGATCCTTTGATTACTAGACTTAAAATATTTCAGAAGGTTCGTTACTGACAGTCTGACAAAATGGCACTCGATCAATATTTGCTGTAAGTAAATTACACCTCACACCCTGATATTATCCACAGCATGATAAACTGCCACGCACAGCTCTGATCAACGATGGTAACATTCATCAATAATAAATATCCCACTCGGGCTGCAAGAAACGACAAAATTTGAAGCATTCACTTTCACAGTGCGAGTCTCTTGACATCTAACGGTGATAATTTCACCTGTCATTTCCAGCCCAAAAAGTGCAAACGCAATTTTAAGTATATCACGAATTAAAAAAAAAAAAATGGAGAGCCAGATTATATACTTCACTTTGTATGTTTTGGATTGCATGCACCTTTTAGTAGACCAAATTCAGTTTAATTACCTCACTTAAACTTACAGTCCAGCACTTAAAGCCAATTGTCCAGCTCACACCGTCAAAAGTAGCCCTTAAAAAGCTTTCACTTTGACAGCAGTCTTCAAACCAGCACTGTTTCTGCTCAGAAAACGAATTAAATTAGCTTCAATTCAGTCTTGTAGCAGCAGGACTGTACTTTTGTAACAGGAACAGCAGCACAGACACAAATTAAGATCAAACTTGAGAATCATCAATAAAGGTATTTAAGGTTAAAGGAACACTCCACTTTTTTTTGAAAATAGAGTTGAGTTTTACCGTTTTCAAATCCATTCAGCCGATCTCCTGGTCTGTCGGTAGCACTTTTAGCATAGCTTAGCATAGATCATTGAAACTGATTAGACCGTTAGCATCTCGCTCAAAAATAATGAGTTTCAATATTTTTCCTATTTAAAACTTGACTCTTCTGTAGTTATGCTAACGGTCTAATCAGATTCAATGATCTATGCTAAGTTGGAAAATGAGCCTATTTTTTTTTTTTAAAAAGAGTGGAGTGTTCCTTTAACAGTTCACCCAAAAAAATAACAATTCTGTTTACTCGCCTACTTCACTTACAGTTATTCCTTTAATCACATGCATGGACTCTAGTTAGGTACAAACATAAAATACATCATTCACAAGTCAAAAGGTGAATAAAATCTCTTTGTGCATTTTCAAATCAGTAACAATACGAATATATATCCGCAAGAGGATCTAGACTAGTTATTTGTTTTTCTTCTGCTTGATTTTCCCTTTTTTTTACAAACAACCCCCCTCTCCCACCAGCACATTCCAAGCGCTTGCAATGAATTACCTAAAGCAAACAAAAAAAGAACAAATAAATAAAATACATTCAGACAGTATTGTTTCAGGAGTGTTGTTTCAGTAAGGTCACATTGTTGCACAGGAAAATATGGAAGCTCAGTAGATAATTTTCTTTCTTCCTCATTATTATTTCCCCTTTATATTATTCTGTTCAGTCACTACTTTCTCGCATCTCTTAATCGACAAGCCACAGCCGTGATGAGGGCGGCACCTTTTCCGCTGCCATCTTCTGATTGGACGAGAGTGACCTCACAGTTGGGTGCCAGGTCTCTTAAGGTCTCCCGCATGATGGTGGCAAAGCTGATGAGACAAAAGAGGAGACAACAGGACTTTATAGTATAAGCAAAATCTGTTCTTTTGTGCAGGGGTTTTTTGTTTTCCTAGAGCAGAGTACACTAAAAAAATCTGCACTTTTTCCAAAACTCCATTTTCCAGTGTTTTTAAGCATTATTTATATACTATTATTGTATTTATTCATATGTTGTATTAGTTATTAGTTTACTATTTTTGGTTTTCATTTTAATTTATTATATTATATTTATTACATTACATAATATTTATTATGTTGAATTAGCTATTAGTTTTAAATTTTCATTTTAGTTTTAGAAATTCTGTTGGGCTTATGTTATCCTTTTTAAAATATCTCTATTTAGTTTTGGTTTCTATTTATTTTAATTTATTGTAATATATTTTAGTACTTCAATTTGAACTTGAAGTTGTATTTCCATTTTATTTTTATGATTTTTCATATTATATTATTATATTTCATATTATTATATTATAATAATTATAATATAATATATTATATTATCAATGAATGAAAATGATTTTAATATTAAAAGTTTTAGTTGTTAAAGGGGTAGTACTTCAGCACTGGGAAGATGAATGTGTATTTAAACTGGGTCATTTATGCAGTAGAAATGTGAAATTATTTTTGAATTTGGTGCCTTCTAGACTGAGAAAAGTGTGAGTGAGCTGAACGAAAGTCACGGCGCAAGCGCAGCACGAGTCAGATTTCATTCATTACGAGAGCGAAAAGCTGAAGTAAGCGCGGCAGTCATTCTTAGCTTTTTTCTGCACCGTTATGAATGCCAGAGGCCGAGCCGAGCGCATTTACATTCTCAGAGGTGGGTAGTAACGAATTACATTTACTTCGTTACATTTACTTGAGTAAATTTTTTGGGTAACTTGTACTTTTAGAGTATATTTAAAGATGGGTACTTTTACTCTTACTCAAGTACATTTCTTGTGAAAAAAATGTACTTTTACTTAGTTACATTCGGTGGTGTTCCTCCGCTACTGTCAAATGGTAATAATTATATTATACATTTTAAAATAAGTTAATATGACTTTCGCAAGTCTCGCGAAACGTTGAAGAGGCTGCTTCGCGAGAGGTGGCTACGCATCACCCGCTTATAATTAGCGCGCGTTTAGTCGGAAGATGATGTCCGAAGCAGAGGAAGATGTGTGTGAGCTACGGGAAGCAGATCACCCATGGCCTCAAGTTCAGTCTATGTTTTCACTCCAAGATGTCAAAAAGAATAGTTTCATAATGTGATACATGCTGTGTGCACCAAAACGAACTGACATCTCAGCATACAAGAATTCCAGCTGCAACCTGAAAAAAACATGTAGCGGTAAGTGTCACAATGATGCCTATATTTGAACACTATTAATGGTCATTTGGTAACTATGGGACATTTTCCCTTATTGTAATACTATTTCACACACTGTCCGAGTGTTTTCCTCATAAACGCTCTGCAAGCAATGACAAATCGTTTGAATCCTCCAAACAACACACGTCCACGAACAAACGTTCACATCTACACATTTACATATCCTTTTCTTCACAAAACGAAACAAATTGAATAGCCTAATGTGACGCCTTGCATTTATACACAAATCCGGACAGACACCTGTCTGAAGTGTAGAAAATACATACAAATAAAAACGGTATTGTATTTTAATAAAGAATAGCCTATATACTTATAAAAATATAAGAACAAAGTATGTTTTAAGAAGAGCTCAGGAAACGTTTGACCTCTGTAGTTGCAAACAAAGGCTACTGTACCAAATATTAACATTGATATTCTCAGGTGTTCAAATACTTATTTGCAGCTGTATCATACAAATAAATAGTTAAAAAAATCATATATTGTGATTTCTGGATATTTTTTTTAGATTATGTCTCTCACAGTGGACATGCACCTACGATGACAATTTCAGACCCCTCCATGATTTCTAAGTGGGAGAACTTGCAAAATAGCAGGGTGTTCAAATACTTATTTTCCTCACTGTAAGTATGAAATTGAACGAATAAACGTAAAAATAAAACACTACATAGATTTCACTATACAATATACATTGATTCTTATTAAAGCTACTGTATTAAAAGTTTTTCAGTCAAGAGCAGCGAGTGATTTTCTCTTTGTCTTTTGTTGTTTTATTAATAGTTCTAAAGAAAATTAAAGAAAATTCTGTCATCGATTACTCACGCTCAAGTTGTTTTAAACCTAAATAAAGTTCTTTCTTCTGTTGGACATCAAATATATTTTGAAGAATGTTGGAAACCAAACAGTTGCTGGTCCCCATTGTAGGAAATAATAATATGGATGTCAATGGCTACCATCAACTGTCTGGTATCCAACTGTCTGTCTGTGTCCACTCGGAAATGTGCATGTGCATAAGCACGCGAATGAAATGTTTAACTGGCAAGGTTAATGCAAATAAGTAACTTTTGTGATTGTGAATAACTATAGTGTTCCGTGAGTATAATTCTACCACTAACGTGTGATGTGAATGTATGTCGCGTTGTTCAGTATTCGGATGGAGGCAAATGATAGAATGTGTAGAAAAATAATTATTTGAATGCAAAACCGGAAAAAAACGTAATTCACAAGCGCATATTGAACCGTGAATGCCGTACCGAACGGTTCAATATTATATTGAGAATTGTGGCATCCCTAATATATATATATATATATATATATATATATATATATGTGTGTATGTATGTGTGTGTATGTATGTATGTGTATGTATGCATGTATGTATACATTAGGGGTGTAACGGTACACGTATTCGTATTGAACCGTTTCGGTACAGGGCTTTCGGTTCGGTCCAAGCGTGTACCGAACGGTTATGAATGTAATCTTTAACAGTTAACAGTCGGCTTGTTGTAAACTCGGAACACACTTCAATCCGGGTTCCCACACGAACATATTAAGTATTCAGTCCATTTTATCACGAAATTCAAACGATAAATTACGTTTTGATGCTCTTTAATGTGCGTGACTGATCAGTGATCACTGAACACAGTTCAAGTTGCGCGCGTGAACGCGATCATTTGTGAACGTGCACGCGTGTATCGAACGGTTATGAATGTAATCTTTTTATCACAAAATTCAAACGATAAATGCCGTTTTGACGCTCTATGTGGCGTGACTGGTCACTGATCACAGTTCAAGCGGCCGTGCGACGCACACGCGCGTGAACGCGATCATCTGTGAAGGCGATCGGTCATCTCTTCCTAAAGAATAAACATGAATGATGATCTGAAGGTATGCTGAGGATACATTACAACTTACTGTCATGTATATATGTAGTGTAATCGCTATATCAGTGTTTCAACGGCGGAAAGACGTCAATATAACTGCTGTAAACTAAACAATGTCATGTAACGTTAGCATCATTTACCTCAGGCAGTCATTCAGTGTCCACAGACTTATATTCACTAGAGTAAATCAACTTTCGCTAAATATGCACTATATTAGCCGTTATATTCATTATATTCTATTGAACCTGTTAGTGATGTCTTGATTATTTCATGCATGTTAAATAAACCTGTCATGAAAATGACAAACACTGTATATAAATTATTATATTTCAACAACGATTTGGAGAAAAAAACTATTTTATAATTAGATTTAGGAGTTAATGCAAAAACTGCCTTATGTGAAGTTTACATATTTGCACACAATGTGTTATTTGAGTGTTGATTATTATACCTAAAAATAAATAGCAACTGAATTTAGGCAAATAGTTTGGGCTCTGTTGTTAACCTTTAATATTAATGTGCAAGTAAGGGATCCCTATATAATTTACAGAAATATCTTAAATAAACTTTTAGATATAATTTAATTCATTCAAGGACAGACACTTTTTTTCCCCAGTAAACCACTGTTAAATATAAAAAATAAATAAAAAGCAATTTTGTAAATCTGCTGTACCGAACCGTGACTTCAAAACCGAGGTACGTACCGAACCGTCAGTTTTGTGTACCGTTACACCCCTAGTATACATACATACATGTACACGCACACACACACACACACACACGCGCACACACACACACACACACACACACACACACACACACACACACACACACACACACACACACACACAGAGTCCAAAACAAAGACTGGCTAGCTTTGGTAAGTTAGCCAGTAACTCTGCAAGATAGCACATGATTTAAAGGGATAGTTCTGCCTAAATTAAATCTGTTCCTGCACCTTTGAGGCCAGGGGAGTGAGGTTTACTTGTACAGATCTTATTAGCTGACCTCAGTTACACTCACCCCCCTAAACCTCAGTCGCATCCGGGTCACGGCACCAATACAATCGGTCGTACTCGACCCATTCCAAGCCGGATTCGAAACTGGAGACCCTAGCGTCAGTCGCTAGTGTACCTCCTGAGGCCAGGATAGTGAGATTTACTCGTATAGCTCTTACTAGCTGGCCTCAGTTACAGATGAAAGCTCAACACCTCACAAATACTGTAAAGTCTAGCAACGTCTGTGCTTTATGGCCAAGCTTTAACGCCTCAGCTACATTAACAAGCATCATGGAGCACTGACAATTTTGCACTGTCATTTCAGGCTACTGTAGTATAATTACACTTTTCTTGCCTGACATGAGCTAATTTATTTTACTATACGCCCCTCACAAAAGCCCACATGCTACAAGTAAATTGTCAACCCATAGTTTGAAAACCACTAATTTAACTAAATTATTAGTGGCCGATATTAGCTGAGATTCATGGTCTCGCTTTTGCTCTCATCTCAGCATCCTGCTGTGTGGCCACTCACTGTGGGTGGAGTTTGTAGAGAGTGCCATCCACTCCTACTGTGATGTTGAGTTGCTCGAGGCCACGGTTGCACCGTATTTTGTCCACCACGGCCGCCAAACCAGCTCCGCACAACTGGGCCGCCCGTCTGGACACCACGCTGCAAACTTCCTTCACAAGAATACTGTCGTCGCACGTGCTGCTGGTCAAACCCAAGTGCTGCAGGATGGAACGAACCTGCCTCAGTGCCAAACGATCACTGTGAGAAAGAAACAGATGAATTATGTTGATTAAAAAGAGACCCTTTTCAAAGGATCTACTAAAATAGGTTTTCAATCTTGAATGTTCAAAAAATTTATTTTTCACATATTTGACATTTTATTGCAGCACCTCTCTTCACATCCTGTCTGTAACAGTTTAGTTGCTGTTTCTCTGAAGCCCCTCTTTTTGAAAAGCTCAATGTGCTCTGGTTGGTCCGTTGTGTTGTGATTGGTCAACCACTTTGAGCGAGTTTCAGAAGTGTCACGCTCCTTACCTTTACAACGAGTTTCAACACTATTAACATTCAACCAGGCCTCGCCCTTTTTTGCATTTGCCTTGGCGGGATTTAAATGAGGAATATTGTAACGCGAACATTCTCAGAAGGCGTTAACGAGGTGTCTCAGGAAGTTTCAAAACCGGGCTTACTGATATCGAGAATAACTCCCTTTGGAGTGACTTTGGCCCTGTTTACACCTGGTATTAAAGGGTTAGTTCACCCAAAATTGAAAATTCTGTCAGTAATTACTCACCCTCATGTTGTTCCAACCATGTAAGACCTTCGTTCATCTTCGGAACATAATTTAGTATATTTTTGATGAAATCTGAGAGCTGTCTCACTCCTCCATAGGCTTTCAGAGGGACTGGAACTTGATGGCCCAGAATAGTAAGTAAAAACGTCATTTAAGGAGTCCAAATGACTACAGTGGCTCTGTATTAAGTCTATCATGCGACGGAAATACTTTTTGAGCGGAAAAACAACAAAAATAACGACTTTATCCCACTATTATTGTTCAATTTGAGCCTCTGACGAGAGTTCGCGGGAGTGCCACGACGCATGCGCGAGAACTCGCGCATGCGTCGTGGCACTCCCGCAAACTCTCGTCAGAGAGTATATAGTTCGCGGGAGTGCCACGACGCATGCGCGAGAACTTGCGCATGCGTCGTGGCACTCCCGCAAACTCTCGTCAGAGAGTATATAGTGGGATAAATAGTGGGATAAAGTCGTTATTTTTGTTGTTTTTCCGCTCAAAAAGTATTTTCGTCGCATGATAGACTTAATACAGCGCCACTGTAGTCATTTGGACTCCTTAAATGACGTTTTTACTTACTATTCTGGGCCATCAAGTTCCAGTCCCTCTAAAGCCTATGGAGGAGTGAGACAGCTCTCAGATTTCATCAAAAATATACTAAATTATGTTCCGAAGATGAACGAAGGTCTTACATGGTTGGAACAACATGAGGGTGAGTAATTACTGACAGAATTTTCAATTTTGGGTGAACTAACCCTTTAAGAACAGAAAACGGCAAACTTAATTATACATGCCAAGACGCTTTAGGCTCATCAAATAATACTGGACATAATCAGCATTCTAAGAACACAGAAGCCCCTGGGGCTCAAACACCAGTGTTAACAATTCACGCAGTCTTTTGCCGGACAGTTCTCACACACCTTTCAATCTGCGACAGGAACTTGGTCTCGAAGATACCACGAGTTTTCAGTCTCTCAGAAAGTTTGCCACGGAAAAGCAGACCTTTGGCAGTGAAGTCCAAGAGAACGTTTCTGACTATCTCTCCAAGATACATCCCACTGATCATCTTCTCATACCTGAAAATGACAGACACAAAACAAGGAAATGATTCCTTGTCCCTCAATAATGCATATTGTTGCAAATGTATGATGTAATGAATTGAAATATGGAATTACAACTTTGCACAGGAAAGATTAGAAAGTGATGGCAACTCAAATATGTAAATGTCTTATTTGATATGTTATATAAGACATTGCGGCTATACTTTTTAAATAGTGTATATTTGTGTAACATACAATGGACGTACAGTGGCAAGGCAAAAAAGTACCTCACTGTAAATCACAAAAAAATACACCTTAAACACAAATTAATTTCTGTGGTAATAATGTTATTGTTGATAGAGCTTAACTTGTAATGAACCTGGAATAATACTTGAGTGTTAACCAAACATTTTTAATAATAAAAAAGGGGCATTTAAGCTTGCTTCCATATTCTATCTAATTTAGTATAATGATTTAGAGTTCAAGTAAAAAAAATTAAAAAAAATAATTACACTCACATTTGACTAAGGTTGACACTTAGTCATAGAGACCATTATGGAGGTCAGAACATAAAACATTACATTAATAAGAGTTAAAAATAATTAAATAAATAAATAAAATACAATGAGAATTTTTTTTTAGTGTAAAATAATTTTTTTTTTTAAAAACATTTAAGACCATTGGGTAACTTGAAGATGGGATACAATTAGGAAAAAATAAGGTTAAAAAAGGTTGAAAAAATAAAATGGAATGGATTAAAAAGAATTAAAAGAAAAAAAATTTATAAAGCAGTTGCAAGAAAAAGTATATGAACCTTTCTATTTAACATGTTTTTCAGCATGAACTGTTCAAAAATTTTATAAGATCTTCATCCAAGTCACAAAATAGAAGTTTTTTTAAACGCAGACACTGTGTAAAGTTGGAAAATGCATGTGAATCGCTAAGCTAAAAATGGTAACACTTAACTTAAAGCCTTTATGTATAATGCATTATGAATGTATTAATAATATACACTGCAAAACATAAATGACAGGTGAAGTGAATAACACTGATAATCTCTTAATCACAGCACCTGTTAGTGGGTGGAATATATTAGGCAGCAAGTGGACATTTTGTCCTCAAAGTTGGAAAAATGAGCAAGTGTAAGGATTTGAGTGAGTTTGACAAGGGCCAAATTGTGATGGCTAGATGACTGGGTCAGAGCATCTCCAAAACTGCAGCTCTTGTGGGGTGTTCCCAGTCTGCAGTGGTCAGTATCTATCAAAAGTGGTCTGGCACAACGCAAAAATGGTTCAGGAATGGCTTGAGGAGCACAACAACAAGTTTGAGGTGTTGACTTGGCCTCAAAATTCCCCAGATCTCAATCCAATCGAGCATCTGTGGGATGTACCGATCCATGGAGGCCCCACCTCACAACTTACAGGACTTAAAGGATCTGCTGCTAACATCTTGGTGCCAGATACCACAGCACACCTTCAGATTCAGGGGTCTAGTGGAGTCCATGCCTCGACGGGTCAGGGCTGTTTTGGCAGCAAAACGGGGACCAACACAATATTAGGTCATAATGTTATGCCTGATTGGTGCTTGTTATAATGCATATATAGTCATGTGAAAAAAGTAAGGACACCATTCAGAATTGTATGGTTTTGCGAATCAGTACATAATCAAAAGTCATGTGGTGATTAGCAGATCTTAAAATTAACAGCATTTCAGTCGGGTTGAGGTCTGGACTTCGACTGGGCCAGTGCAACACCTTGATTCTTTTCTTTTTCAGCTATTCTGTTGTAGATTTGCTGGTGATCCTCTGATCATTGTCCTGTTGCATGACCCAATTTTGGCCAAGCTTTAGCTGTTGGACAGATGGCCTCACATTTGACTCTAGAATACTTTGATATACAGATGAGTCCATAGTAAATGGCTGCAAGGTGCCCAGGTCCTGTGGCTGCAATACAAGCCAAAAATCATCACCCCTCCATCAGTTGGCATGAGGTGTTTGTGCTGATATGCTGTATTTAGTTTTCTCCTAACTTGGTGCTTGGTGATGGTCTCGTCTGTCCAAAGGACATAGTTCCAGAAGTCTTGAGGTTTGTTCAAATGTAACTTTGCAAGCCGTGCTGCCATGTTCTTTTTAGAGAGAAAAAGCTTTCTTCTGGCAACCCTTCCTAACATGCCATACTTGCCCTGTCTTTTTCTATATGTACTGCCATGAACTTTAGCATTTAACATGTTTACTGAGGCCTGTAGAGTCTAAGGGGTGTCTTGCGATTTATCTGAGAATTGCAGTCTGACCTCGGGGGGAATTTGCTGGGACGTCCACTCCTGGGAAGATTGGCAACGGCCTTCAATGTTTTCCACTAGTGAATAATCTTCCTCACTGTAGAATAATGGACTTCAAATTCTTTTGAAATGGCCTTATCAGATTGATGGCAGCAACAATTGCTTCTTTAAGATCGCTAATGTCTTTCCTCCTTGGCATTGTGTTAACACACACCTGAAGGCTCTAGACCAGCCAACTGTCAAAACCTCTGCTTTAATAGAGGTGATATATTATTGCATTTTATTAGCAGCGCCTGACTGCTACTTTCCCTCTTAATTCCTATGGAAGCAGTAAGGGTGTACTTAGTTTGTCACCCATGGCTTTTCCATTTTGGCCTCTTTTTTGTTCAATAAATAAAGACAGTGCAATATGTCATGTGTTGTTGTTCATCGGAGGTTGTTTACCTAATTTAATGACCTGCCTAGGACCAGATGATTTTTATTATGTCATGATACATAAAACCATAGAATTCAATAGGGCGCCCTTTCTTTTTCACATGATTAAATTACATTGTAAAATATATTTATATTATTTAAACAGTTATTTTAAATTGTAGGAATATTACACAGTATTTTAGTTTTTACTGTATTTTTGATCAAATAAATGCATCCTTGGTGAGCATAAGAGACTTCTTTCAGTAACATTAAAAAGTAAAATCCAAAGTTCAGCTGTTCAGTACTAATAACACAACACGCTGTGTGTTTGTGCAGAAATAACATCAGTGCAAACTTCATCTCAACTATAATGTATGAGCCATTATGGTTTGGGGGCTATATTGCTTGGCTGCCGGTTCCCGCCTCCTTCTTCCCACACGAACAAACTTTACTACAGGCATCAACAGAAGAAAATACGCCTTCTGGCAACCTGACTGAGATGCTTTGGCATAATCTCAAGACAACATTTAAGCCGCATTTACACTGCATGGTTCAAGTGACCCAATTCTGATTTTTTTCCTCCCATGTGGCACAGATCGGATATGACCCACGAACGTGTAAGCAGCGCATGGATTCCGATATTCTCAGATTGGTTTCAGGCCTCATTCATATGTGGAAATAAATCTGATGTGAATCGTATACGTGCATTTGTGCCTGACGTGTAAGCGGACAAATTGGGTATTCCCCAGTCAATGCGACGTGTACGTCATTGAAAAAATGGGGTAATATATATCTATAACAAATTAAACATCTCTAGTTGACTAGCAGAGTATTAACCTTGTTCATTTGTGTTAAATTAGAGACGATCTGGAGCAGAAATGTGTTGCTTTTGAAGTGTGCTCGTTGCCACTCACACTAGTACACACTAACTTTTACAGCAGATCTGTGTACATAATCACTTTCTTGAAGAATTTGTACTATATAATGAATATAATGAATTCCATGTCAATAAATGAAACAATCATTTATTGAAATGTATTTCTTGATATCATAATGTTAATGTTTCACCAAGTGTAGTGTAAATGCAGCTATCAGATATGGGTCACTTTTAACCTCTTAAGCTCTGGGACCATTTTTGGGATTTCTGCCTGGATTTGGCCTACCCAAATTGAAATGCTTCCCATACCCACATACAGTGTTCTCTAAATACACAATTTTGGTGTTATTTTACAGGAAACCCTTTGATGTTACATAAAACATGTAAGTATATGTTATACACCACGGCAAATATGCATTTAAATTTACTCTCTATAAATTATATGTAAGTGTGAACTTGTAAACGAATATTGGAAGCTTCGGAGGGAAGCAGGAATCTGGAGAAGCGCCGCGCCTCACGCGGACAGGGCTTATATGCGCAGAGAACGGACACAGACCTAGTGATACAAAACACACAGGTCTGTTCCAGTTTTGATATATTATAGTAGTAAAAATTATTTTGTTCAGTTAGAGAACAGATGAACTACAATAAAAAACTGAGCGTGCTGCGTGAGCCGAACGAGCGTCTCAGCACATCAGCAGCAGGAGTCAGATTTCATTCATCACGAGAGTGAGAAGCTGAATGACAAGATGATCGCGGAAGATTTGGTTTTAAAGCGAAATGTAAAAGCACCTATTTAAGGCAGTTTGTCATTGTACTGTTTTGTTGTTGTGGTTTTCATTAAGAATAATAGGCTAATAGGGCTGTAATCAACCAAAGAAAATCTTGGTCGACTGAAGTCCTGAAATTTGTGACTAAAAATCGACTAAAAATGACGTTAGAAAAAAAAACGTTAAATTAAGTACTTGGTAGCCTTGTTGTCTGCCTAAATGAATTATAAATAAACATAAAAAACTAGTAGGTTATTTGCAGTATATTAAATCGTTTTTGACCTGATTATTTTGCACTGAAATAAGTCTGACACAAGTCTTTCGGCTCTGACAGCGTTGCATCACGTGCACCATCATAGCTATGATTTCCGAAAATATAGTACTATGTTGTCAACTAGTGATATCATCACAAGAACCTTTGAGGAATATGCAACATAATTTAGACAATTGTTTTTGTCATATGTATTATAATAACTGACAGACACTATCATTTCAGCCGCTCTGTGCAGGCTGCAGCTAGAACATAGGATCAGCTCAGCTTCGCGGCTGAGACACGAATAGAATATTAACTTAAAGCTTTTACTCTTAAACACAAAAGGCACGTCCACTTTAATAAAAAAGGGATTTATTAAACAAGCCAGATCAAGAGCAGAAAAAACGCTAAGAATTAAATAAATAATATACAGCAAACTTGCCTTCTTCAATCTGTCTCTCTTCTCCAGTGGGTTGGGCTAATCCAAAAGAAGTGGAAACAAAGGGGGTGTTCTGAAGACAGACTGTTACCTGTGAAACAGGGGTACTCTGAAAACACCCCCATTAGCAATTAGTGCTTTCCACCTGATGAAATGAATGCAGCAAAACCGACAGTACCGATCCACTTTTGCAGCAATACTGAAGCGTGATGTTGTGACACTTCCCCTCATGTGTATGTTGATGGGCGTTCCTCAAGTTTACCGCTATGGGTGTGCGTTTGAGCCAGCGGGGAATGAAAAACAAAGGACCAGCGAGAGACTTCACTTCTTTTGGATTAGCCCAACCCACTGGTGAAGAGAATACAAGAGGGGTGTTCTGAAGACAGACTGTTACCTGTGAAACAGGGGTGCTCTAAAAACACCCCCATTAGAAATTAGTGCTCTCCACCTGATGAAATGAACGTGGCGCGGCAAAACTGATGAAATTAAAGTGGCAAAACTAATTAAATGAAATTTTTTTCAGTCGAGCCAGAACGTTTCAACTAATAATCGACTAATCGACTGGGAGATTACAGCCCCATAGGCTAATGAACCCACAATTCAAGCAACTCGCCCCCGAATTGGCAAACCGAAAGTAAACTGCGCACGGCTGCATTCGCATTCACAGCCACTCAGTGCACAAGCACTGCAATGTGACGGTGAGGGAAAATGTTCTCACAGTCACATCCCTAACGGGTAAAAAGGCTAATACATTTTGATTCTATTATTCTATTTTCCACAATATCAAACCATCGCAGCTTAACCCAAAATGCAAGCTCAGGCATGGCTTCTTCCATATAAGCTCATGCAGTTGTGCGCTCTAGACAGAGAACACTCTGTTGCAGGGAATGCTGACAAGCAAATATATTTATTAAGTATAACAAGGTTGGGTTCCTATTCAACTGTCCATCCTATTAAAAACTGCTAAGCTATAAAATAATTGTATTTCGTTAGATTTTATAGTAAGCATGCAAGCACGAATGAGAACCGCTTAGAGGGGGATGCCAGGTGTGCGTGAAAAAACAACAACGAATATTAGAATCCCAAAATTGAAAATCAAATACCAACCCATCGAACGAATATTCGAATATTCTGGTCCAGCCCTACATATATGTGTATCTAAATGTAGCTTGTATATGTAAACTATTCCCATGATGCAAAACTATCAAGATGTGTTTACAGTTTAGACTTGAATCTGACTAGTTTTGGCACACTGACATCTGAGATCCTCTTGAAGTTGGTTTCAGCTGCGGGCAGTTTAGCAGCTAAACGCTGTTTCATCATATTTAAAATTAACTCTAGGCATTGCACTAAGCTTACCTGAATCGAATGATCTAAGAGGTCCATTAGGTTTAAATTCTGCAAGCATATCCATTATATACTTTGATTGAGTCCTCCATATATCAGTAATAGCACTTTAAAAATCTATTTCATGTGTGATTGGAAGCCAGTGCAAAAACCTGGGGTGATTCAAAACAGCAGAATTCCACATGAGCTGTACCATCCTGGGCCTCAAATCTGAAACCCCGTTAGATATGGCAACATTTCTCTTAACAGCAAGTTGACAACATTGCATGACGGATCCAGTTTTGAACTCTCACCGCTGTTTCCCAGGGTAAGTGGACTGGTCATCCACAGATCGATCAAATGCAGTGCAAACGTCATCCAGCTCTCCACTGTCCCCGAACGCTCCCCACTCCATGTTCACACACATCAGGCCCTCATCTCCATCCACCAGCTCAACGTTTGACATCTCCTCCATGTAGCATGCGTTAGTCCCTGTGCCTACAGGGTGAAGAAAGAAAAACACTTAAGCGTGCCATACACAGATACACTCTCTCACACTTAAATATCTGGAATGATTTCAGAAGCTGTACTGTATTTGGGCACTTCGCAGTTGTCATCCGTTTCATTTAATTAGATTTCATTATCTGATGCATATTTAAATTAAGACTTAGTTGAATACTTATCGAGTCAATTAGATAAACACTAAACCTTATACAACATGAAAGTCATCTGCAAAAAACAGGACAATCGGAGGCACATAGGCCAAGAAATCCCACCCACCGACAATGAGTCCAACTTCACATTGTGGGTCCTCGTACCCACAAGTCATCATCGTCCCCACAGTGTCATTCACCACAGCAACCACGTCCAAATCAAATTCCTTTTAGGAATAAAAAAACAGACAGCAAGAGAGAGATATTACCAGCAAGGCAGAGCAAATCCACCATCACTGCCTTTCAGGACACAATTCATCTGACTGAACATCTAATTACATCTTGCTTTAAAAGGCAGGGTAATTGTGGCTAATAACTGCAGAAATTGCTTTCGCAGCACTTCAGTGCTGGCAGCAGTAGAGCGCTAGCAGTGAGTTAGTGCTGACCTCACTGCGATGGATGGCGTCTTTCAGCAGTGTGGCCACATCCTCTCCCTCGCACCCTGAAGCCTTGAAACCCTTCGTCCACTTTATCAGGATTCCCTGTGAGGAAGAGAGATGGAATATAGTGGACACAGGACAACACTTTTTTTGAGAGAGTCTTTCTGAAAGTAAAAAAAAAAAAAAAAAAAAAAGTACAACCAGACGTTAGCTAAATTTGATAAAACCTAATTTTGGGGACATCACCTTAAATAAAAATTACTTCAATAATACACATGCCACTTTCCATGAATAGGGTACAAATTGGTGTCCCATCCGGTCACTTCCGGAGCGAACGCTGGCGCTGTTAGCAGCCGCTGTTCCGTGAAGGTTTTTATTTGCATTTTATCGTGTTTTATTCACCTGCATGGACTATTTATAAAACATGTTTTGGCGAGTTTTGGTGCAACCTGGGGATCGTGATTGGTTCAACCTAGGGAGATCGCAAATTACAGATTGTTTGGTACAACCTAAGGAGATCGCAAATTACAGATTATTTGTGGCATTGCTGGACTATAGCTCACCTGGAATATCTGTATCGGGGCCTATCTGACTGCTTCTCTTCTCTATCATCCTGCTTTGCTGCAGTTATGATGTTTGTTGAACTGCCTATATGGCTTGCAGTTGTGTGGATTATCTTCTGCTCAATTCTCCATCCTGTGTTTTCCCTCCATCAATATTCGGCAGTGGAACTGTTGCAGCTATGTGTGCATTATGGTGAGCCCCCTTCTGCATTGTACCTGCACCAAGACATTGTTTTCATACCGCGCCGCAAATATGTCCACCGTGGATCTCGCAGGAGTTTTAGAAAGGTTTCTGCAAGTGAAATTCCATCTTTTTGGTCCTCGAGTCCTCGTCCTTCAAGGAAACATACCCGGACTGTCAACCACAGCATGTTAGCCAAGCTGACCAAGGTGACTAACACTAATAACGGTAAGAACGATCTTGCATTTGGACTTTGGAATATTCGATCAATTTCCGATAAAGGTCCTTTCATCTATGACATGCTACTTGATCGCAAGTTCGATTTTCTTTGTCTAACTGAGACTTGGCAAAGAAGCAATGACTTTTTCCATTTTAATCATTCGGTTCCTCCTGGATATTCTTTTACCTGCAAACCACGTATTGCTGGTCGGGGTGGGGGGCTTGCAATTCTCTACAAGGACAAATGGAAAATGACAACTCTCCCTGTAACGGAATATACCTCATTTGAATCTGTAGCATTGCAAATTAATGGTTCTGTTCCTACGATTCTAGCTACTGTTTATAGGCCTCCGAAGGCCAATTCTATATTCCTACAGGAATTCGCCACATTTTTTACTTCTCTCTGTGCCTTATCCCCCAATGTGGTTTTGGTTGGTGATTTTAATATTCATGTGGACAATGCAGATAATTTAACCTCAAAGTAGTTTTTATCATGTTTAGATCGTTTTGGATTACAGCAATTTGTTAATGTTCCAACTCATTCGAAAGGTCATACTCTTGATCTGGTCTGCTGCTCGGGTGTGATTCCTGGTAACCCTGGTTTACATCTGAACTCCGTCAGCTAAAAATCAAGTGTCGGTGACTTGAACGACTATATGCCAAGTCTGGACTTCAAGTTCATAAAGATATGTATGCTGATCACATGCAAGTTTATAAGACTGCGCTTTCCACTGCGAAATCAGATTACTATGCAAGTTTAATTGGGTCTGGTGTGGGAAACACAAAATCCCTTTTCTCTGTGGTTAACACTATTTTAAAGTCACCTGATTGTTCTAACTCTCATATGTATTCTACAGAGTTGTGTGAAGCCTTCATGCTCTCTTTTAACAGGAGAGTAGAACATATCCATCATCAATTGGTTCCATATAATAGTAATTGCAACACATTTAATTTAAGTCCCATGCCATTTTCATTTTCTTCATTTTCTATTCCAATGGCCGAGAAAATTTGTTTTATTATTCAAAAATCTAAACCTGTTACATGCATACTGGATCCATTACCGACTCATTTGGTTAAAGTTGGTTTACCTTTTCTTTCCTCCTTAATTATTGATATCTTACATACTTCACTTATTTCTCCCTACTGCATTTAAAACTGCTGTGATAACACCCATTCTTAAGAAATCTGGGACAGACCCAAATAATCTTGAACATTTTCACCCCATTTCTAATTTGCCGTTTTTATCAAAAGTTCTAGAAAAAATTGTGGCTCTCCAGCTCCATGAACACCTATCTTCTAATGATCTATATGAGCAGTTCCAATCAGGTTATCGTTCTCATCATAGCGTTGAGACTGCACT
Organism: Romanogobio albipinnatus; assembly: GCA_023566225.1. Classification (NCBI taxonomy): domain Eukaryota; kingdom Metazoa; phylum Chordata; class Actinopteri; order Cypriniformes; family Gobionidae; genus Romanogobio; species Romanogobio albipinnatus. Next base: position 11,944,542 of record CM042242.1, on the reverse strand, counting down.
TGTAAAGATCTCCAATGATCTATTACTAGCTGCTGATTCTGGTCTTTTATCGATACTTGTACTTCTCGATCTTAGTGCAGCATTCGATACCATTTCCCACAAAATTATTTTAGGTAGATTGGAATCTATTGGTATCACTGGTATGGCTTTAAGTTGGTTTTGTTCTTATCTTAACGACCGCATTCAATTTGTACAACTTAAACAGTTTAAATCAAAACCCACTTATGTTTCCTCTAGTGTAGGGATGAAACGATTACCGGTTTCACGATAAACCACGATAAAATTTAGTGACGGTTAGTAATATCGTATAAAATTTAATTATCATTAAAACCGCGCGTGATTATCACAAAACTCGCTGTAAATCTTGTCCAGTCAGCGTCAGTCTGGCGCACCGCTGTTTTCTGAATGAGGAGGAATGGCAGAAAGCAGTGACAGCGCCGCGAGATTTTTCAGATTTCTAAAAGGACCAAATCTGAGGCGTTGTCATATTTTGGCTTTTACAAAAGTCCTGAGGGAAACTTAATCGAAGATGGTCACCCTGTCTGCAGAACATGCCAGAAGAAAGTCGCTGTAATAGGGAAAACACTTCAAAACTACGAACGCAAGGCAAGTGGACTTTGACCTCAATACCAAACCTACGTCTGGGAAATAATAACGTGAAGCGAACGAACAAGTTCAGACACGACTAGGGTGACATTTAAGGGATAATAATCAGTGCTTGCCATTAACAACCGCCATTTGCGGGTGTAACGTTATTTCGGCTGCACACTAGCCACTCTGGCTGTTGAATTTATTATAGTCTTCTCAAAAGCCATCTGTTATAATCGCGTTGCGCATTATAACCACTCACACGTGTTTATATTGAGTTTATGAATGCAATGTCTCGTAATCAGAGGCGTTCAGATTATCCAGAATTTTGTTCAGAGCGCGCGCCGCTCTCACTGAAATCTGCACTCGAAGCAGAGATAAACGTGCGATGCACGCAGGAGATTCATTCATCATACAGTGGTTGACCGTTTCTGTTCTATTTCAGCAGCGAAAATAGTTTTAAAAAACACAGCAGAGCTACAGCGCATCTGATATGACTGGCATAAAGTTGGTGAATTTAGGGACCGTCTCTAAAGTTACACACAGCATTGGTAACGTTATACGCGTTTCTGACTTCAATAGCATTTGAAGAGAATGACAGTCATAAAACTGACTGTAAAGTGATCATCTAGGTGTCAGGTATGATGCACACATTTTGATATTTAATTAAATAAACTGTCAAATCATTTGAAAATATGGATATGCATTATTTCTCTAGGATACTGTTTGGGCTCTTACACAAAACATGGTAGATTTAAATGCATCATTGCTGAACACTGATGAGAATATTGCTTGAGAATATATTTACAGAGATAATACTAGAGATTATATTTACGAGAAATTATTATTATTTATGCGTTGCTATTGACGACGGCCATTATAAGGAAGGAAATCCCACAGAATCTTGCTTAAAAAAGTGCATAGAGCTGCTTTAGTTTGTTTGTTGATTTTCAAATATAAAACTTGAACAAAACCGTGATAATATTGATAACCGTGATAATTTGGGTCACTATAATCGTGATGTTAAATTTCCATACCGTTTCATCCCTACTCTAGTGTGCCTCAGGGTTCTGTTTTGGGACCTCTTTTGTTTATCATCTATCTTTTACCGATTGACACGAATTAAAATGTGGTTTTCAGGTAATTTTCTCAAGCTGAATAATAGTAAAACAGAGATTCTACTCATTGGATCAAAACATTCAATAGCTAAGTCAAACATTTCATCCGTTACAATAAATAACTGCTCTGTTCCTCTGTCTAATCAAGTAAAACGTTTGGGTGTCATCCTTGACAGTACTCTGTCTTTTGAAGCACATATTAACAGTGTTACTCGTTCTGCATTCAATCATATTAGATTAGATTAGATTAGATTCAACTTTATTGTCATTACACAAGTACAAGTACAAGGCAACGAAATGCAGTTTAGGTCTAACCAGAAGTGCAATAGCAGCAGGTGCAGGATATACAGTGGTTGCGTAAGTGCAGGAAATGGAAATGTACTGAATATATATAAATATGTATAAATAGAGAGATGGTTATTACTATAAACAGAACTGAATTTACAGGTGAATATGTAGTGAATAAATATACAGATGGTTATTACTATAAACAGAATTTACAGGTGAATATGTACTATGAATATAATATACAGATGGCTATTACTATAAACAGAATTTTACAGATAGAGGTATACAATAATATGTTAGGCTAATATGAGGAATATAGCAGTGAATTAAGGTAGTGCAATAAATTATGGACAGAGCTATCCGAAAGAAAGTGTAAAAGTGCAGTGGAAAGTGGTTGCATATTACAGTTAGAAGTACGGTGCAAAATGCAAATGTAAACATTGGTACTATAAATACAGTCGGCAGTGCAAATGAGCATAATCCAGTTAAGATATGGTGGTGCAAAATGCACAAGTAAACAGTTGTTACTGTAATAAACAGTCGGTAGTGCAAATAACAAAGTGAAGGCAGATGTGAGGTAGGAGAGTTAGCAGTTTATGAGGGAAGTGGATCAACGGGGGTTTGAGTTCAATAAAGAGACAGCTCTGGGTAAAAAACTGTTCTTAAGTCTACTGGTTCTGGTCCGGAGGATCTTGAAACGCCTGCCGGAGGGCAGGAGAGAAAACAGTCTGTGGGCTGAGTGAGAGGAGTCCTTGAGGATGCTGCGAGCTCGATGCAGACAGCGTTTCCTCTGGATGTGCTCGATGGCAAGTAGTGGAGTCCCTGTGATGCGCTGGGCAGTTTTCACCACCCGCTGCAGTGCCTTGCGCTCCGCAACAGAGCAGCTCCCATACCATACTGCCACACAGTTGGTCAGGATGCTTTCTATTGCGCAGCGATAGAAGTTCACCAGGATAGCCAAGGAGAGCTGATTCTTCCTCAGTGTCCTCAGGAAGAAGAGGCGCTGGTGAGCCTTCTTGACCAGGCTGGAGGTGTTGGTCGTCCACGACATGTCCGCCGAGATGTGGATCCCCAGGAACTTGAAACTGGAGACACGCTCAACAGCCATTCCATTGATGTGGATGGTGTCGTGTGTGCCTCTTGACTCTTTCCTGAAGTTCACGATGAGCTCCTTCGTTTTGGTGGTGTTGAGGAGCAGGTTATTATCAGCGCACCATGTGGCCAGGTGCTGGATCTCCTCCCTGTAGGCATCAGCATCAGCATCGTTGTTGCTGATGAGACCAATCACCGTAGTGTCGGCCGCAAACTTGACGATGGAATTAGATCCATACACAGGCTTGCAGTCGGAGGTGAAGAGGGAGTAGAGAAACGGGCTTAGCACACAGCCCTGTGGTACACCAGTGTTGAGTGTGATGGACGTGGAGCAGGTGGATCCTGATCGAACATTCTGGGGTCTGTCAGTTAGGAAGTCCAAAATCCAGTTACACATTGAAGTGTTGATGCCCAGGTCTCCAAGTTTGACTATTAACTTGGATGGGATGACAGTGTTGAATGCTGAGCTGAAGTCAACAAACAGCATGCGTGCATAAGTGTTTTTATTGTCCAGATGGGTGAGCACAGAGTGCAGTGCCATGGAAACTGCATCCTCTGTGCTCCTATTGCTGCGATAGGCAAACTGGTGTGAGTCCAATGTGGATGGTAGAGAGTCTTTTAGGTGTTCCAGGACCAGCCGCTCAAAGCACTTCATGACGATGGGTGTGAGTGCTACAGGGCGGTAGTCATTAGGGCACCTCGGGCTAGAGTGTTTCGGCACTGGCACAATGGAAGTGAGTTTAAAGCATGTTGGTATAGCTGCTTGGGCAAGAGACAGGTTGAAAATGTCTGTAAAAACCCCAGCGAGCTGCTCCGCACATGCCCTGAGAACACGACCAGAGATGTTGTCTGGTACAGCAGCCTTGTGCACGCTGATCCGGCTCAGTGCCTTGCAGACTTCTGTGGAGGAGAGTGTGATTGGTGGGTGGTCAGCTGAGGGTTTGAGCTTGGTTGCAGTTTCTCTGTTGTCTCTTTCAAAACGAGCATAAAAGTAGTTTAGCTCGTTCAGGAAGTTGACATCAGTGGCTGCGGGGGGGTGGAGTGGGTGGGTTTGTAATCACTGATGGCCTGAATGCCCTGCCACATGCGTCGAGGGTCAGAGTTGGAAAAGTGTCCCTCTATCTTTAGCTTGTAGCAGTGCTTGGCCTTTTTGATGCCCCTCTTCATGTTTGCTCTGGATGTGCTGTAGGCTTGTGCATCTCCTGATCTGAAGGCAGTATTGCGTAACTTCAGCAGGAGTCGCACTTCCCTGTTCATCCAAGGCTTCTGATTTGGGTATGTGGTGATCTGTTTCTGGGTTGTAACACTGTCAATGGTGGTATTGATATGATCCAGTACAGAGGAGGTGAATGAGTCAATGTCCGTGTGAGCGCCACTGGTGGCTTGAGAAGCAAACATATACTCCAGTCTGTGTTTAGAAACCTTTCCTGAAGTGTGGAATCTGCCCCCGCAGGCCACACCTTGATGATCTTCACTGATGGCTTCACACGGTTGATGAGTGGTGCATATTTGGGTGTTAGAAACAAAGAGACGTGGTCTGACTGTCCCAGGTAGGGGAGGGGTGTTGCAACGTAAGCTCCAGCCATGTTTGTGTAAACATGGTCTAAGGTTTTGTTTCCTCTGGTGTGGCAGGAAACATGCTGGTGAAACTTGGGTAGCACTGACTTTAAGTTTGAGTGATTAAAGTCACCTGCAACAATAAACGCAGCTTCCGGGTGATCAGTCTGTTGTTTCCTGATGGCTGCGTGAAGTTCTTTCATAGCAAGCTTGGCATCAGCATCCGGAGGAATATAGGCCGCAGTGATAATAGTGGAGGTGAACACACGCGGTAGATAAAACGGTCTACATTTAACCATGAGAAACTCAAGGTTAGCTGAACAATGACTCCCAACAATAGCAGAGTTTGTGCACCAAGCTTTGTTAATGTAAATGCACAATCCACCCCCTCTGCTCTTCCCGGAGCCATCTAATGTTCTATCTGCCCGGAGTGTGTGGCGTCCCGCTAGCTCAATAGCGGTGTCCGGTATTCCGCTGTTGAACCAGGTTTCCGTGAATATTAGGACGTTACAGTTCAAAAGTTTCTTACTGTGTGTGATACTGAGTCGAATCTCCTCCATTTTGTTCACTAGCGATCGTACATTAGCAAGGAAAATGCTGGGTAAAGAGAGCCGGTTCGGTGATAGCATTAGCTTAGCACGCTGACCTCCGCGCTTCCCACGCCTTTGTTTACGATCACACCGCCGCCTTCTAACACTTCCGCCCGGCCGGGAAGAGCGCACAGCCTCGGGAGTCCTAGCGATCTCAGGAAGGAGTCGAAGATTGTCCATAAAACTGTCGGAAATTCGCAAACCAATATCCAAAAGCTGGTGTACAATGGGTGTACGATGTAAAGGCACAACTGTTCTGTACGAACAGACCCGAGATGAACAAGAAAAATACAGCAAAATTGCAGAATCTGGAGAGAACCTGAGCCTCGCGATCTACACGCGCCACCATCTTGGTTGTTATTAGGAATATTAATCGGTTGCGTCCTGTTCTCTCACTCAAGAGTACTGCTACTCTTGTGCATGCTCTTGTAACATCACGAATTGACTACTGTAATGCCTTGTTTTATGGGCTTCCTTCAAAATCTCTTTATAAATTACAGTTAGTACAAAATACAGCTGCTCGAGTTATTACCAAAACATCCATTTCAGAACATATTACTCCTGTTTTACAAAATTTGCATTGGCTTCCAGTTAAATTTTGTGTACATTTCAAAATTGTACTTTTAACTTATAAAGCACTTAATAATTTGGCTCCTCCCTATCTTCTTGATCTTCTGCATCTATACATACCTTCTCGTACTCTAAGATCTGCTTCTGCACTTACACTTGTTCTTCCACGCACTAGGACAACTACCATGGGGTCACGAGCTTTTAGTTATGCGGCTCCTCATTTATGGAACTTTCTTCCTGTAGAAGTTCGTAATAGTACAAGTCTTCAGGTTGTCAAAACTCGTCTTAAAACGTATTTGGCAGGCAGGCTTTTATGTGATTTTAATGTTATTGTCATCAGTTCTGTATTGTCTTTATTGTTTGATAACACTTTTATTTATTTTTTTGTGTGAACTTTGTAAGGTGTCCTTGAGTGCCATGAAAGGCGCCTATAAATAAAATGCATAATAATAATAATAATTAAAGCTGCAAGCAGCATTTATCGGGGTTCAAGCAGTTAAGGCCTTTAGCCTTTAAGCACACAAGCATCAAAACACATTACATTTATTTAGCAAGCATTTAACAACTGCCATCATAGATGAAAAAGTCAATTTACAGCCAATACAGTCAGTTTACCATAGGAAATATATGGTTTTAAAGTTATAGCACCTTTTTGCCTGAGTCTTCTTATAGTCTTGCCTGATCTCCACCACTCTTTGCGAATGGTCAAACCACTCACCAGTCTTTGCGAATGGTCAAATTTTCTAATTTCCTTTGTTTTTTTGTTGTTGTCTCGATTTGACTAACGGCTTTGAAGATAAACACAATTTTTTAAAGCTCTAAATGACACTTACAAAAAGCATAAGGCGAAACCTGGCATGTTTGGTATTGTTGGACTCGGCAAGGATTCAGGAGTCTTAGGAGGTCACTCCTGTGAAAAAACACTGGCTTGAAACTTCTAAGGCTCCTTCAAGGCATTGTGCCAATGACGTATACAGAGTTTTTTGAGATACACCAATGTTCTCATAGACTATCATGGCACCCTGGACAAAGACACTGCGTGACAATTTTCAGTAGACTAACAGTTGGGTGCGCTTATAGCTATTTTCATGATTTTTTCACTGTTATAGCGCCACCAAGTGGCCAATTGTCATGATTTTTTTTCACGTGACCTCAGATTGAGCTTATGAACATGTGTCCCAAGTTTTCCGAAAATATCTCTTTCCGTTCACAAGTTATAACCGTTTTATAGTGCCACCAAGTGGCCAATTGTTTCGATTTTTTTTTCAAGTGATCTCAGATTGAGCTCAGGAAGATGTAGTCCAAGTTTAGCAAAAAAATCTCTTTCCATTCACAATTTATAACCGTTTTAGTAAAAGTGGCCCTGGTGCCATCAAATATTTTGGTTCCCCTTATCGACCGTTAATTGAAATTTAGAATTTTTTAGATGATTATTGATTGTCAGATGCCAGAGAATAATCTTGCAGTGGTTTGGTTTCGATCGTGCCAAAAACCTAGGAGTAATTTGCAAAAATAGGTTTTTCAAAAAAATGCAATTTACTCGAAATTGGGGCCTGAAGGGCGAGCAAATCGGAGATGCCACGGATTCCAACGATATAAGACACTTGATCCTGGGACAAACGGTCTAAGAGTTATGAGCGATTTTGAACTTTTGGTTGCTGTAGCACCACCTATGGGCCCATCGGGGTCATACTCTGATAGGTTGTCCCCAAATTGAGGCCTACCATCTGGCCAGGTTTCAAGTTTCTAGGCCTTACGGTTTGGCCTGCACGATGCGTTTTACAAATCCTTACAATTACAATAGGGTTTCAGCATTTCATGCTTGAACCCCTAATAATTAAATTTTGTGAAAATAGGCATAAATCCCACGTTCTTTAGAGAAAGACCTATTACACTACTATCTAACATAAAATGACCAAAGCTAAAATGTAACTACCCTTAATAATAACAATTTTAGGCTTGCTCACATCAGCCTCTACTGCGTCTAATAACTAGTCTCACAAATGTTAAAACTTGATATCTGTTGAATTAAGATAATAATCAAGGCATGGACTCCACTAAACCCCTGAAGGTGTGCTGTGGTATCTGGAACCAAGGTGTTAGCAGCAGATCCTTTAAGTCCTGTAAGTTGTGAGGTGGGGCCTCCATGGATCGGACTTGTTTGTTCAGCACATCCCACAGATGCTCGATTAGATTGAGATCTGGGGAATTTGGAGGCCAAGTCAACAACTCACCATTGTTATGCTCCTCAAAACATTCCTGAACCATTTTTGCTTTGTGGCAGTGCACATTATCCTGCTGAAAGAGGCCACAGCCACCGGGGAATACCTATTCCATGAAAGGGTGTACATGGGTCTGCAAAAATGCTTAGGTAGGTGGTACGTGTCCAAGTAACATCCACATGGATGGCAGGACCCAAGATTTCCTAGCAGAACATTGCCCGAAGCATCACAGTGCCTCCGCCAGTTTGCCTTCTTCCCATAGTGTATCCAGGTGCCATGTGTTCCCCAGGTAAGCGACACACACACACCCGGCCATCCACATGATGTAAAGGAAAACGTGATTCATCAGACCAGGTCACCTTCTTCCATTGCTCCATGGTCCAGTTCTGATGCTCACATGCTCAATGTTGGCGCTTTTGGCAGTGGACATGGGTGAGCATGGGCACCCTGACTGGTCTGCGGCTATGCAGCCCCATACAAAACAAACTGCGATGCACTGTGTATTCTGACATCTTTCTATCAGAACCAGCATTAACTTCTTGAATAATTTGAGCTACAGTAGTTGGTCTGTTTGATGGGACCACATGGGCCAGCCTTTGCTCCCGACGTGAATCAATGAGCCTTGGCCGCCCATGACCCTGTCTCCGGTTCACCACTGTTCCTTCCTTGAACCACTTTTGATAGATACTGACCACTGCAGACCATGAACACCCCACAAGAGCTGCAGTTTTGGAGATGCCCTGACCCAGTCTTCTAGCCATCACAATTTGGCCCTTGTCAAACTCACTCAAATCCTTACGCTTGCCCATTTTTCCTGCTTCTAACACATCAACTTTGAGGACAAAATGTTCACTTGCTGCCTAATATATCCCACCCACAAACAGGTGCCGTGATGGAGATAATTACTTCACCTGATTATCATAATGTTGATAATGTTATGCCTAATACACACACAGTTATAACGTCAGGCATAACATTATGAAAGATTTTCAATAGAATATTAACAAAACAACCAAAAAAATTGGAATATAAAAGTTTAAGCTCCATTTTGTACCCTATTCAATTTTCAATGTAAAATCACCAAACATGCTTCATTTTTAATCTATGGTTTGTCCTCATTTGGCTTGCTGGATAGAGAAGTATGTGTATGTGTATGTGTATGTGTATGTGTATGTGTATGTGTATGTGTATGTGTGGACTTGCCTGATCCAGTCGGCTCTGATGGCAGGGAAACGAGAAGGTGAAACCAAGAGGCAGGGATGCCCCCTTCATACCCATATACTCCAAGAAGTCAGCTATACAGTGCACTATGTGATCAAACAACTGCAGAGAACCATTCGCACAAACACAGACACACACGCATACATAGGTGAAGACAAAGGATATTCATGCACAAAGTCCACTATCTATGACATAACCTCCATTCATGTCATGCCGATATGGAATTGGAAATCAAGTGAGTACAAAAGAACACGTTACACTGCAACAAGTGTCTGGATGAGCAATTCCATCCTACAATACACCACTATGTATGCAGCTGGAAGCTGGATAGTACTACTCGAGTGCTGCCAGTGACCACTTTCAAATAAATTGCAAATAGGGGAGTGCTTTTCAGGTTCAAACACAGGGATATTTTTGTTATGTGCATAGTACCTCTAGTGTGCTTGACTTGCAATCCAAGACACACAATATCATCATGTATTATGGTCACTCATTTCAATTCAGGAGCTCAGTTGAGAAAATAAAAAAACAAAACCAACTTGCATTATTTTTCCACTCCAATGTCATCCTTTTGCAAATGAAAGGAATCCACCATGTACCTGATTCACATCTTGAATGGGTTTTAATAAAGTGGACTATGATTAGTGGCCGTACCTCCTCACCGGTGCCCTGTGTAATGTCTTGGGGGATGGTGTAGATCTTATTATGCATCTCCACACTCCGTCGTTTCCCATTTCGAACACGCACCAAGAGCACCCTGAAGTTTGTGCCGCCCAGATCCAGTGCCAAGAAGTCACCACGCTCTGTAGAGCATGCACAATAGATTCAGAGACTGTAATGACTCAAACACGCACACATGATAGTGCACACCATCTTGTTCAGACGTGCACCCACACACCAATCTACTTTTCAACTAGGCTCTGAGGTTCTGAAATGGTCAAATTACAGAGGTGGTACAGAGTAAATACAGACGGGAAATTGATTTGTGTCTCATTCCAGTGAGGGTATTGCATACAGTCCAGTTTATATACAAATTGTGTGTTGCACACATAGCCTAGGACGTACCCTGACGTGCACCTCTCCAAAAATGTAACAGTGCGTCAATTCTACGTGGACTGCAAACACTGTGATTGGTCTGCCAGAACCCCACCCTCAGGGGTACACATGCTCCCTCTGCATGTGTAACTGCACCATCAACGTGGACAAGGACACAGAAGTATAAATGAAAATCGACGCGTAGCCCACGGTGTAGAGGCTATAGCGCAGGTCCGACACAGAAGTAAAAATCACCATTTACTTGGATTTTAGCTGTATCAGGACACTGACAAGGAGTTTCAAAAGGTCTGAGACCACAATGAATATGTTAAAATGTAAAATGAATAAGGAATCATTATGATTTCTAGGTAATAAATAAGTACACTACTGTTCAAAAGTTTGTCTCGAAGTCTCTTATGCTCACTAAGGCTGCATTTATTGGATCAAAAATAGAGCAAAAACTGTACAATTCTAAAATATTATAATGTATTACTGTTTTCGGTTATATTAAATGCTTTTTAAAGCTGAATTTTCAGCATCATTACTCAAGTCTTCAGTGTTACAGAATCCTTTAGAAATCATTCTAATATGCATTATATAATGAATAGAAGTTTTACAAGAACATTATTATATGAAATATACTGTTATTTTTTTTGTAATCAAAAATGTCTTTCCTCCAATTTCAAGCAATTTAATGCATCCTTGCTGAATAAAAGTATTAATTTCTCATTTTGATTTCTTACATTTACGTGCTTTCATCGAGGTCGCTCTGAAACATTCTTAAATAATGCTGAAGAACAGGATCATCAGGTTTTACACAAACTTGTGGAGACTATGCAAAAGGCTGACGTACCTATACATTCTCAAATTCATAGTTTTTACTCAAATTATAATGCTAATAAAAATATACAATCAGAAAAATGCAATAAAGATGTATTTTTGAAGTATTCTTAGTCTTTTAAATCCTACAGTGAGTGGTGAAGGAGAAATTCTCTGATTCTGTGGCAAGACGGAATGACATTCCCATTTGTGACAAATAAATCAATAAGTAAAAGGCAAAACAAATCAATAAATAAAGCAAAATGGGTTACACTTTAGTTTAGGGTCCAATTCTCACTATTCTAACTATGACTTTTGCCTCAATAAACTCCAAAAAACTGCTTATTAATAGTTAGTAAGGTAGCAGTTAAACTTTAAGTATTGGCTAGGATTAAGGGATGTAGAATATGGTCATGCAGAATATGTCATTAAAGGGATAGTTCACCCCAAAATGAAAATTAGCCCATTATTTTACTCACCCTAAAGTCATTCTAAGTGTATATGAGATTCTTCTTTCTGATGAACACAATCGGAGTTACATTAAAAAATGTCCTGGCTCCTCTAAACTTTATAATGGCAGTGAATGGCTGTTTCTGTTTTAAAGTCCATAAAACTGCATCTATCCATCATAAAAGTGCTCCACACGAAAAATATCCATATTTAAAACTTTTCAGTGTATGACATAGGACGCAGGCGTAGCATAAGTTCCGGTGATGAACACGGAAGCGCAGAGGATAGAGCAAAACAAAACTTGGTTCAAGCATATTCTCACCGGAGCGTCCTACGCCATACGCTGGATCACCAATCTCTCGTGAAGGCTCGTACAACAGTTAGCGGAAGTTAGAGATTACAGTTTGTAAAGTTTTAAATATGGATATTTTTCTTACACAAACGCATGGCATAGCTTCATAAGGCCTTTATTAAGCCCCCGGAGCCGTATGGATATCTTTTATGATGGATAAGTGTACTTTTATGGACTTCAAAACAGAAACAGCCATTCACTGCCATTATAAAGCTTGGAAGAGCCAGGACATTTTTTAATATAACTCAGATTGTATTCGTCTGAAAGCAGAATGTCATATACACCTAGGATGGCTTGAGGGTGAGTAAATCATGGGATAATTTTCATTTTTGGGTGAACTAACCCTTTAATATGTGCTTTATAAGTAGTAAAAAACAGCCAATGTTCTAGTAATATGCATGCTAATAAGCAACTATGAGAATTGGACCATAAACTAAACAGTAAAATGTAAAACAAATAAATCAATAAGTAAAAATCTAAACAAAATCAATAAAATGCAAAACAAATAAATCAAATAAATTCAAAACAAAATGCAAAACAATTTAATATATATACACACTCACCTAAAGGATTATTAGGAACACCATATTAATACTGTGTTTGACCCCCTTTCACCTTCAGAACTGCCTTAATTCTACGTAGCATTGATTCAACAAGGTGCTGAAAGCATTCTTTAGAAATGTTGGCCCATATTTATAGGATAGCATCTTGCAGTTGATGTAGATTTGTGGGATGCACATCCAGGGCACAAAGCTCCCGTTCCACCACATCCCAAAGATGCTCTATTGGGTTGAGATCTGGTGACTGTGGGGGCCATTTTAGTACAGTGAACTCATTGTCATGTTCAAGAAACCAATTTGAAATGATTCAAGCTTTGTGACATGGTGCATTATCCTGCTGGAAGTGGCCATCAGAGGATCGGTACATGGTGGTCATAAAGGGATGGACATGGTCAGAAACAATGCTCAGGTAGGCCGTGGCATTTAAACGATGCCCAATTGGCACTAAGGGGCCTAAAGTGTACCAAGAAAACATCCCCCACACCATTACACCACCACCACCAGCCTGCACAGTGGTAACAAGGCATGATGGATCCATGTTCTCATTCTGTTTACGCCAAATTCTGACTCTACCATCTGAATGTCTCAACAGAAATCGGGACTCATCAGACCAGGCAACATTTTTCCAGTCTTCAACTGTCCAATTTTGGTGAGCTCGTGCAAATTGTAGCCTCTTTTTCCTATTTGTAGTGGAGATGAGTGGTACCCGGTGGGGTCTTCTGCTGTTGTAGCCCATCCGCCACAAGGTTGTGCGTGTTGTGGCTTCACAAATGCTTTGCTGCATACCTCGGTTGTAACGAGTGGATATTTCAGTCAAAGTTGCTCTTCTATCAGCTTGAATCAGTCGGCCCATTCTCCTCTGACCTCTAGCATCAACAAGGCATTTTCGCCCACAGGACTGCCACATACTGGATGTTTTTCCCTTTTCACACCATTCTTTGTAAACCCTAGAAATGGTTGTGCGTGAAAATCCCAGTAACTGAGCAGATTTTGAAATACTCAGACCGGCCCGTCTGGCACCAACAACCACGCCACGCTCAAAATTGCTTAAATCACCTTTCTTTCCCATTCTGACATTCAGTTTGGAGTTCAGGAGATTGTCTTGACCAGGACCACACCCCTAAATGCATTGAAGCAACTGCCATGTGATTGGTTGATTGGATAATTGCATTAATGAGAAATTGAACAGGTGTTCCTAATAATCCTTTAGGTGAGTGTACGTCAAGTGTAAAACAAATAAATCAGTAAGTAAAATACTAAAATCAATAAATAAAATGCAAAACAAAATCAATCAATAAGTAAAATGCTAAATAAATAAAAAGGAAAATGCTATATATAAATAAATAATATATAAATAATGTACCAAAACCAATGCTATTTTGGTGTCAATAACGTCAAATTATTAGGCGACATGCAGTACATCCCGGTCGTTCTTCACACTTCAGTATACTTGGAATATAGTGTACTGTACTAGTCATATGGAGCGCAATTCATGTGATTTCATTGTGCTTTATGTTCATTTTGGAGCTAAGCAAAAAAAAATATGGTATTGGAACACAAGGGTGAGAATAAAAGATGATAGAATTTTGACTTCTTTTAGTTTACCCAAAAGTGAAAATTCTGTGTTTCTCACTCTAACCTGTTCCATCCGGAGTTGAGCGCACAAAGGTGGGCAGCATTTTAACAGTGGCTGCGGGGTGTGTTTTTTTAGCCAGGCCTCGGTTCATCTCCCCCTCCATCCTTTTCTTCACCTCCAGGAGCTGATCCCGATTGAGGCGCAGGGTGTCCAGGATACGCTGACGTTCTGCATGCTGCTTTGCCAACCGATATGCCACAGCTGTAACCATGGCAGCCCCCTTGCCGCTGCCATCTTCAGAGCGCAAGAAACGCACGTCGCAGTCAGGCACCAATGATCTAACCATTTTATTCAGTCGCCGGGCAAACCTACCGTAAAAGCCACAGAGCAAAAGAGTGAGTGTGTGTGTGAGAGAGAAAAGGGTTCAAAAGCAAAGAATGAAGAAGAAAGGAAAAGGAAGAAAACATGAGAGGAAAATTTGAAAGATGCACAAGATGGGGCACAGGAAAAAATAACATTAGTTCATAATAAAATAGCAGGTTGCATGGTAGAGAGTACATTTAAACATCTGAGAATGACTACTTTGAGTGGTAATGCAATGTTTGCAATTGTAGTTTGGTGATTCTTCAGCTATACAAAATTATATATGAACTCAAAAATGGAATAATGTGTGATGGGGTGGATTTTTGACCCCTTTTTGTTTAAATATTTTAGAATTTTAAGATAAAAATTGGATAAGCCCCATTTCAAACACACTGATCTTAAAACTGAATTGAATGAATGAATGAATGAATGAATGAATGAATGAATAAATGATGAATGAATGAATGAATGAATGAATGAATGAATGAATGAATGAATGAATGAATGAATGAATGAATTAATTAATTAATTAATTAATTAAATAAAAATTATATATATATTATACTTATATATATAATAAGTATTTGAACACCCTGCTATTTTGGAAATCATGGAGGGGTCTGAAATTCTCATCGTACGTGCATGTCCACTGTGAGAGACATAATCTAAAAAAAAAAGAAATCACAATGTATGATTTTTTTAACTATTTATTTGTATGATACAGCTGCAAATAAGTATTTGAACACCTGAGAAAATCAATGTTAATATTTGGTACAGTAGCCTTTGTTTGCAATTACAGAGGTCAAACGTTTCCTGTAGTTTTTCACCAGGTTTGCACACACTGCAGGAGGGATTTTGGCCCCCTCCTCCACACAGATCTTCTCTAGATCAGTCAGGATTCTGGCCTGTCGCTGAGAAACACGGAGTTTGAGCTCCCTCCAAAGATTCTCTATTGGGTTTAGGTCTGGAGACTGGCTAGGCCACGCCAGAACCTTGATATGCTTCTTACAGAGCCACTGCTTGGTTATCTTGGCTGTGTGCTTTGGGTCATTGTCATGTTGGAAGACCCAGCCTCGACCCATCTTCAATGCTCTAACTGAGGGAAGGAGGTTGTTCCCCAAAATCTCGCAATACATGGCCCCGGTCATCCTCTCCTTAATACAGTGCAGTCGCCCTGTCCCATGTGCAGAAAAATATCTTGGGATGGTACTCATCATTCTTCTTCCTCCAAACACGTTTAGTGGAATTATGACCAAAAAGTTCTATTTTGGTCTCATCTGACCACATGACTTTCTCCCATGACTCCTCTGGATCATCCAAATGGTCATTGGCAAACTTAAGATGGGCCTTGACATGTGCTGGTTTAAGCAGGGGAACCTTCTGTGCCATGCATGATATCAAACCGACGTCTTATTGTATTACCAACAGTAACCTTGGAAACGGTGGTCCCAGCTCTTTTCAGGTCATTGACCAGCTCCTCCTGTGTAGTTCTGGGCTGATTTCTCACCTTTCATAGGATCATTGAGACCCCACGAGGTGAGATCTTGCATGGAGTCCCAGTCCGAGGGAGATTGACAGTCATGTTTAGTTTCTTCCATTTTCTAATGATTGCTCCAACAGTGGACCTTTTTTCACTAAGCTGCTTGGCAATTTCCCCGTAGCCCTTTCCAGCCTTGTGGAGGTGTACAATTTTGTCTCTAGTGTCTTTGGACAGCTCTTTGGCCTTGGCCATGTTAGTAGTTGGATTCTTACTGATTGTATGGGGTGGACAGGTGTCTTTATGCAGCTAACGACCTCAAACAGGTGCATCTAATTTAGGATAATAAATGGAGTGGAGGTGGACATTTTAAAGGCAGACTAACAGGTCTTTGAGGGTCAGAATTCTAGCTGATAGACAAGTGTTCAAATACTTATTTGCAGCTGTATCATACAAATAAATAGTTAAAAAATCATATATTTTGATTTCTGGATTTTTTTTTTTTGCACCTACGATGACAATTTCAGACCCCTCCATGATTTCCAAGTGGGAGAACTTGCAAAATAGCAGGGTGTTCAAATACTTATTTTCCTCATATATATATATATATATATAGCGACCCATTCTTTCACAAATGTTTGTAGAAGCGTCTGCATGTCTAGGTGCTTGATTTTATACACCTATGGCCAAGAAAGTGATTGTAACACCTGAATTCAATGGTTTGGAGGGGTGTCCCAATACTTTTGGCAATATAGTGTATAAACTAGCTGTACACGCCGCAGCATAAAGTGACAAAACTAGATTGCTTCCATTGTTTTCACTCCAAGTGCATATGACTGGCATGTGGCACACTTGTGCACACTCCACAGCCAATCAACACAGACACTTCTTGAGAAAGTAGTCGTCATTTCTGAAAGTGCCATCCACACCTTCAGGAAATGTTCAACGTGATCCCTTTCTATGTTTTGGCACCCCGGATGATAAAAGCCAAGTTGGGCGTGCAAGATTAAAATAACACAACTAATTAACGTTGATGCACGCAGATTGCTTTAATTCTGCAGCACATAAACATCAGCAATAACCTAATTTCTGCCGTTGAGAGTCTCACAGCAAAAATGATTAATTAAAAAAAGATTCCATATTTTGGGGATTTTTGGCATCTTTTCACCCAATAATGAAAATTCTTTTCATTCAGATGCAGCTTCTGAAAATAAAAATCATGGACATTGTAGTAATGTTTATGTGTAATAAATGTATGTTTAATTAAATAAAATATTTCTTTCTAAAGCTACTTTTATCATTTAACACAATAATGACTATCTTTTGGGGGTAATTTCTCAGCCAAATTGGATGTGTGATTAAAAAATTTAAGAATTTCCAAGGCACTCGAATAGTGTAGAAAGAGTTAAAAAGCCTTTAATTTATCATGGCATTATTCATTTAAAAACAGGTGACAAGTACACCAACGTGTTACGGCTTCAAGCCTTCATCAGGGTGTAAGGGCTTCATCACACCCTGATGAAGGCTTGAAGCTGTAACGCATCTTAACCAGTGGATTCGGTATTCGGCTGAACCCCAAAAATCTAGATTCGGTGCATCCAATCAGCTGTTAAATGTGTCATCCATTACATACCTTTCAATCTAAATTATCTGACATTATAAAAAAAGAATTTGTTCTGACACAGTTCGTGTCATATTTTATCACCCATTTTCTAAACCATAGAGAATAAACTGTGATAATGTGAGAAAATGTTGAAGGAGTCTGAATACATTTTGGTTATATTTATATATAAATAAAAAAATTTAATCAAACGTTAAGTTCCTTTAATATAAAATTATCAATAATAACTGAAAATGAAAAAGTTATATTAATAAATGAAATTCCAATAAAGCAATACAAAAAATTTCAGTCATACGCTTCATTTAAATAGTCGTTGAGGAATCAGAGTAAATCGGTGCATGCAGTGTCTCAGCGGGTGGTTGTTAAAAGCCTCCAGAATTTCAACTCCCTGCTGCGTTTATGGCCTTGCCTCTGACAACATCCAGGAAGAATCACAGAGTTTGTGAAATGGGTTCTTTTGTAGTGACCAATGAGTTTATGGTTGAACTGACACACCGTCGTCCCCCTCTGCTCTGATCTAAAAAATTACCACAGCAATTATTCTTGGCCAATTTGTAAACAAACATTTTTCTAGCATTGTCCAATGCTTAAATGAGTAATAGATATAAATGCGGAGACAGAACGGTTTTTTTTTTTCAAACAATAATCATCTTTGAAGATCAGTCTAGATTTAGTCTATTGCAGTCAGTCTATTTTCTTGTCAATCCATTACAGCGAAGAGAAACAACAAAGGTTGTTTAGTCCGTCATCTTCAATCAGGGAGTATGACAGCTCAATTCAGTTCAAATTTTGTTCTCATCCGATCAGTGTCAGTACAGTTAAATCATTACGAAATATTAATTTTCTTTTAAACCCCAACTATGCAAGTCAAAGGCGACAGTGGCACAGAACCAAAACTCCAAGCTTAGTCAGGGGCAGCCAGATTTCAAGAAACACAGTTGGTAAGTGTGACAAACCCTCCCAAAAGAGAGCTGTACTTGTACACTGCCACTTGTAACGGTCTTTCTCCTTCACTGTCAAACACACGGCAAAAACTAATTTTAATCACAGCATTAGTGAGCAGAAACCTGCCATTTACCACCTACAAGGGGTCCAACCTTACAGTAATGAGCTTTTGATTATTTTGTTGAATTATAATCATCTGAAAAACTGAGAAGAAACAGAAAAAGGTGGATATCTACATTTACAATACATTTGCCATTGTATTCTTTTAAGTACAATGGAGTGTAAATACCATGGTGTATGAATATGGCAATAACAACAAGCACACATTACTGGACAATGGACTCACTGTGGGTGGTTTTTGTAGACCGATCCATCCACGCCGATAGAGGTACGCAATTTCTCTGCGGCTTTGTTATCTCGGATCTGCCGTAGCACAGCCGCCAGTGTGGAAGCACAGAGATGGGCCGCACGTGTAGACACAATCTGACACACCCGCTGAGTGGCCACACAGTCTTCGGGGGACGGGTCCAGTCCGAGTCCTCTCAACACCTGCTCTGCACTCACCAGGCCTTCGTTATTCCTGCAGAAGAGACAATGTTGCTTCTGATTCATTTGGAGGTTTGAATGTATATTAGCGTAAATATTCTAGGCAAACCAAAAGCCTGCAGCATGTGAATGGCTCGAATCAAAACTACTGCGGGACAGTTCTGCACTTAAGTGCAATAAGACCTCTTATTGCTGACAGCTATCAATCTCATTACAATGCAATCAAAATACAAATTAAAATAATTTAAAAAGAGAAAACACAGTTTAATTTAATTATCAATTTTCAACATTGATAATAATTAGAAATGTTTCTTGAGCCCCAAATCAGCATATTAGAATGATTTCTGAAGGATCATGTGACACTGAAGACTGGAGTAATGATGCCCAACAGGAATAAATAAAAATTATATTTTAAATACATTTATACAATACAATATTATAGATTTTACAGTATTTCTGCTCAAGTAAAAGCAGCCTTGGTGAGCATTAGAGACTTCTTTTTAAAAAAACTTTTGAAACTTGAGATCAAATTATACAGAAATGAAATGGATACATAAGGATTTGATCTAACTTGTGAAGTTTCTGTCCTTGTGTCGGTGTCATTAAAGGTGCACCGTGTAAATTTTAGCAGCATATAGCGGTGAGGTTGCGAATTGCAACCACCCACCGCTCAACCCTCCCTTTCGAAGCACATAGAGAAGCTACAGTGAGACAGCAGAGGGTAGCTAGAGCAGTTTGTCTGTTTAGGGCTACTGTAGAAACATGGCGGCGCAAAATGGTGACTTCACTGTAAGGGAACTGCACCTTTAAATCAAAAGAGTGATGATTCAAATGCTAAGACATTGTATAATTCAACTTTTCAAACAAATTGGTATGCTGATCTTATTTTCTAGTGGTCTGAGACTTTTGGACCCTACAGTAGATATTCACAGACACATATGCCTAACCCTAACCACATCAATCCACATTGTTGCTGAAACCTGTCTGATATTTGCCACCATGGCGAGTGATTAAAAATGCGTTCCAGTGATGGATGTTTAAAAATCATTTCATCCAGAAATATGTATTTAAACTCAGAACGATCTCAAAGTAAAAAGAGGTGCTAAAGTCTGATTTTGTGGTGGCTGTGCTTTAAAATGAAATTAGTATATTCTTACTTCAAGTGATTTTGAAAGTCTGACAGTAATCAGTGTTGAGTACTACTGTAAGTTTAACCCTGTCTGGTTTAAATGTTTAAAATGATTAACAGTTGAAAACATCCGTTAGAAATCGAGAAAGGTAATCAAAAAGTAATCAAATGCAATCAGTTACATTACTTTAATAAAGCAAATTAAATAGTTACACTACTCATTACATTTTAAATAGGGTAGTTTATTATCTATAACCTACCAAAGGCACATATGTCTCCTGATAAGAAGAATTCAGAATCAAGTTTTTTTTTTTAAAGATGTGATATTTAGCAACACATCCAGAACGTGCATCCAAGGTGGCATTATTACTTCAAGCTCTAATTTAAATTATAGTTTTCAATTTCAATTTCAATTAGCACATTGCTTTTCCGCCAACTTCAAACTCCAAAATGTCTGATATCTGAACTGGTTAATAATGTTAAACCCACAGTACAAGTTTAACACTCATTTGTGATAAGTCTGTGACCTGAGGTTGCTCTGGCAAAAAAAAATTGAGAAGCAAATTACTTCTGTGGAAGGTGTTCTCCCGACTGCTGGGTTTGCTGGAGAGAGGACTAAATATGGGGATAGTTCCATCTCTCCTACAATCCTACCAGCACTCAGACACATCATCAACACATTTCTCTGCACCGGCATTTCCCTACCACATTCAAGCAGGCTCGGGTATCTCCACTGCTTAAGAAACCCACATTAAACTCATCACTCATAGATAACTACAGACCTGTTTCTCTCCTACCATTCATAGCAAAACCTATTGAACGAGTTGTTTTCAACCAGGTTTCATCCTTCCTATCACAGAATAATCAGCTGGACATCAACCAATCAGGTTTCAAAAGGGGCCACTCCACAGAGACTGCACTACTGTCAGTCACCTGCAGATAGCTAAAGCTGACTCCAAATCATCAGTCCTCGTCCTGCTCGATCTATCTGCGGCCTTTGATACGGTCAATCATCAGATTCTTACATTTACATTTTACATTTAGTCATTTAGCAGACGCTTTTATCCAAAGCGACTTACAAATGAGAGTAATAGAGAGTAATTTTTTTATTTATTTTTTTTATAAATTTGACAGACAGAAAATGAATAGAATGTTAAGTGCTATTCTTGATTGGTCAGGTGCTGCTGGAACAGACGTGTCTTTAGCTGTTTTTTGAAAATGGCTACAGAGTCGGCTGCTCGAATTGAGATAGGCAGGTCATTCCACCAGGTGGGGGCGGTCCAGGAAAAGGTCAGTGAGAGTGATTTCATGCCTCTCTGGTATGGCACCACAAGGCGTCGTTCACTGGCAGAACGTACGCTCCTGGAGGGTGTGTAAGTCTGAACAAGCGAGTTTAGGTATATTGGTGCAGAGCCAGTGGTTGCTTTGAAGGCGAGTACCAGTGTCTTGAATTTGATGCGAGCGGCTATTGGCAGCCAGTGGAGATTGATGAAGAGAGGCGTGACGTGCGCTCTCTTCGGCTCGTTAAAGATCACCCTCGCCGCTGCGTTCTGGATCAGTTGCAAGGGTTTGATAGTGCATGCCGGAAGACCCGCTAGAAGAGCATTACAGTAGTCCAGTCTGGAGAGAACAAGAGCTTGGACCAGGAGTTGTGTGGTCTGCTCTGATAGGAAGGGTCTTCTGTCCACCCTCTCATCACTGGGCATCACAGGGACTCCACTCCTTTGGTTTGAGTCCTATCTCACAGGTAGGTCTTTCAAGGTTGCCTGGAGAGGAGAGGAATCCCAAGCACATCAACTGACCACTGGGGTTCCCCAGGGCTCAGTGCTTGGTCCTCTCCTCTTCTCCATCTACACTACTTCATTGGGACCCATCATTCAGGCACATGGCTTCTCATACTATTGCTATGCTGATGACACTCAGCTCTACCTTTCATTTCACCCAGACAACCCCACAGTAGCTGCACGAATCTCCAGCTGTCTGGCTGACATCTCTGCATGGATGAGAAAACATCACCTGCAGCTCAACCTGGCAAAGATTGAGTTTTTCATCTTCCCCGCCAGTCCCACCATACAACATGACTTCACCATCCAGTTAGGTACATCCTTGATTTCCCCATCAAAGTCAGTCAGAAATCTTGGAGTAACATTTGATGACCAGCTGTCCTTCAGAGAACACATTTCTAAGAAAGCTCGCTCATGCCAGTTTGCGCTCCACAACATCAGGATGATTAGACCGTTCCTAACAGAGCACGCAACACAGCTTCTTGTCCAGGCCCTGGTTATTTCTAGACTTGACTAGTGCAATGCGCTTCTAGTTGGACTCCCCTCTTGTGTGATCCAAACACTTCGAATGATCCAGAATTCAGCAGCACGTCTTGTCTTCAACGAGCCCAAAAGGACCCACGTCACACCTCTCTTCATCTCACTGCACTGGCTACCACTCGCTGCTCGCATCAAGTTCAAGGCGCTGACGCTTGCATACAGAGCCACCACGCGCTCAGCTCCTGCTTACTTTGACCCCATTCTACAAATCCACACCCCCACCAGAAGCCTTCGCTCAGCAAAGGAACGACGGCTTGTGGTACCATCACAGAGGGGGAAAAAATCCCTTTCCAGAACATTTTCATTCAACGTTTCCAACTGGAGGAACGATCTTCCCAACGCCATCCGAAACGCAGAATCATTGACATCATTCAAAAGTCAACTTAAAACTTAGCTCTTCCGTGAGCACTTAACCTCATAATAACCTCCTTTCCTTTCCTCTTTCTCTTCCTTCTTCCCTCCCTACTCTAGCCTGTGCTACACTGAGCAATGTACACGGTCTCAGGATTTCAGGCTCTTTTTGCGCTTCTCGACTCTTCATGACCAATCGCTTCATGTACCCCCAAGTTGTAAGTCGCTTTGGATAAAAGTGTCTGCTAAATGCATAAATGTAAATGTAGCTAACTGATGAAGGGAACTCATGAGGAACTGACACCAATCAGGGCTCAACGCTGCCAATGATGTGAGAGACTGATACTGTCATACAGAAAACAATTCCTTCAATGTATTGCTTATAAAAGTGGCTCTACAAGCAATTGAATCAATGAAGGTTGTACTTAGTTTGTCCCCATGGCTTTTCCATTTTGGCTTAATTATTGTTAAATGTAATATGTCATGTGTTGTAGTTCATCTGAGGTTGTATTTGCCTAATTTAAGATCTGCTAACCACCACATGATTTTTATTATGTTCTGATACACAAAACCATATAATTCAATAGGGTGTTCTTTCTTTTTCACATGACTATATATATATATATATATATAAATAAAATAGTGTTTGCATTGTATATAGCTATATATTTCTATCTTTATATATTGCTCCTTCCTGCATGAATGAACAATGAACAATACTTCTACAGCATTTGTTGATATTAGTTAGTTAATTTCAACATTTAGTAATACCCTTTTTTTTTTTTTTTTTAAATCAATAGTATTTGTTAAAGAGCCCCTATTATGAATTTTTTTAAATTACCTTTCATGTGGTGTGTAACATAGTTCTAAGTGAATGAAAACATCCGGCAAAGTGTTAAATCTGAAAGTGCACCGTTTATAAAGTTATTGTCTCTAAAAAGTAAGAGTCGACTCTGAGTCAATTAAGCAAACCATTTTTGAAACATTGTGACATCAAGGTGAAATATTAGCATATTTCCCATCTACTTATTGCGGGCGCACGCCGCACAGAGAACAGGGAAACCTTGAACCCCCTCAAACACTGCAGCTGATTCATGTGGATACTGGATAGCATCATGTCGAGAAGACGCTGTGCCCCACATTGTGTTTATTGTGTTTCATATTGTGCAAGTGTAACAGAGTTTTATATACATATGTATGTATGTATGAATGAATGAGTGATGTGTGTCTCCACTTGCTAATGATGCTTTGTTAAATAATCACACTGGAAGATGATTGGATCAAACAAGGATTGACAGGGTTTCTATTGGATGGCTGGTTCTCTGTGCTGGGTTCGCCCTCTGTTGCACCTATCAGTTTATGTGTGCATGGCCAGCGGTAAGTCGTGTGATTGATAGCTCCGTAATTCTGTAATTGTCTCTCAATTAAATGTGTGATCTAACTTGAGCAACAGCATTTATATATTCAATATCAAGAAAAGTAAGATATTGGTGATGTGTGAAAAGTGTGTGTTTTATTGTAGCACCAGCACGAGGAGTGTGGAATATGCTGGAATACATCAACTCACTCAGTGTTATGTGTTTTCAGTGAATAAATTCATGGGAGAAGATTTCTTGAAGCAAGAGCTTTATTGATACACAACACAACGCAGAGAAGAAAAGAGACTAGTAACACAAGTATCTGGCTAACCGGCTAACTCACTTTATTACCGTCTTACTGAAATACTACTGTAAATCAGCTGTGGGCTGCAGTATTATCTAAAACTGTGTCTATTAATGCAGATTGTCTGTCATCCTTACTACTTTGAGTAAAGATAAATAATGGCGCAAGATTTGTTTTGCAAACTTGAATGTTAACTTACATCTGTCATTCATGTTAGTACTTGGCTAACGTATGCGCTGTTATTGCACCGCAATACATTAGAAACACACACACACACACACACAGGTTTGTTGATGGAGGCATTCTTTTTAATGCTGATGGTGAGGAATTACAGTTGAAACATCTCATAGTGTACCTCAAACTGAGTAGCATCACTGAGAAACGTCCTGCTCAAGGTTCGGGTTGAATAACTAGTTCTTCCAATGTTTCATAATCGATTCGGACTTGCGCTGGGATTGATGTAAAATCAACATCATCGTTACTGTCTTTACAGTGTGTACAATCGCTGAGCTTTAGGAAGCCTCCGGACGGAGATGGAGTTCAGTTATGGTAATGAGCATTTAGCTTCCGAAATACGCAATGTACGCTGTAGACCAATCAGACTGATCCATCTGACCAATCAGAGCAGAGTAGGCTCACGGAAAGGAGGGATTTAGAGAGACTGATTTGAGAATCATTGAACATTGTGGTTATGTGCAATGTTATAAGAAAATTAAAAGTTTTTTTGACCTTTGATGCATGTAAACCTGTTGTTGGAAACCTCCAAAACTAAATTAGGAAACTTTAAAATAGCATAATAGGGGCACTTTAACATTAGTTAATGTATTGTGAAGGAACATGAACAATGAATAATTGTATTTTTATTAACTAACATTAACAAAGAGTAATAAATGCTGTAAAAAATATATTTCTCATTGTTAGCTAATGCATTAACTAATGTTAACAAATAAGACCTTGTAAAGTGTTATCTTTTTAACTAAATTTATCAGATTAAAGGGTTAGTTCACCCAAAAATGAAAATTCTGTCAGTAATTACTCACCCTCATGTTGTTCCAACCATGTGAGACCTTCGTTCATCTTCGGAACATAATTTAGTATATTTTTGATGAAATCTGAGAGCTGTCTCACTCCTCCATAGGCTTTCAGAGGGAATGAAACTTGATGGCCCAGAATAGTAAGTAAAAACGTCATTTAAGGAGTCCAAATGACTACAATGGCTCTGTATTAAGTCTATCATGCGACGAAAATACTTTTTGACCGGAAAAACAACAAAAATAACGACTTTATCACACTATTATTGTTGTTCAATTTGAGTGCCACGACGCATGCGCGAGAACTGAGATTCTTCTTCTACTACTACTTGACTGGCTGCTCACTCTTTCGGAGTAGGGTTAATCTCAGTTCTCGCGCATGCGTCGTGGCACTCCCGCGAACTCTCGTCAGAGACTCAAATTGAACAACAATACTAGTGTGATAAAGTCGTTATTTTTGTTGTTTTTCCGCTCAAAAAGTATTTTCGTCGCATGATAGACTTAATACAGAGCCACTGTAGTCATTTGGACTCCTTAAATGACGTTTTTACTTACTATTCTGGGCCATCAAGTTTCATTCCCTCTGAAAGCCTATGGAGGAGTGAGACAGCTCTCAGATTTCATCAAAAATATACTAAATTATGTTCCGAAGATGAACGAAGGTCTTACATGGTTGGAACAACATGAGGGTGAGTAATTACTGACAGAATTTTCATTTTTGGGTGAACTAACCCTTTAAGCTTCCTTCTGCAGCCATTTTAGTAGAGCTAGAAACACACAGGCACAAAAAGGTACTGACTTTTTATTTTCGATGACAGAGACGAAGGAGGTCTGGAAGTGGCCGGTGGTGAGCAGATCTGGAGTGGTGTGTCCCTGGAACAGCAGACCGTCTTTGGCCATCTTCACCAGGATGAGTCTGACCAGCTCCCCCATGTACAGCCCACTAATCATCTTCTCAAACCTGCATAAAAACAAAACACGCAGCATGTAGAGTCAGGCTGATGAGCATGACGAACACACGTGTCAAGATGCAGTGTGGCGCTTTGTGGCGATGGTCGCCTAGAGGTTATCGATGGAGCAGCCTGTGAACCCAATCATTATTATTCACTTGAGCTAGACACTTAACTCTTAGGATGCTCCAGGAGGACCGTCCCTGCAATCACGGGGTGTAGGAAATATTTGTGAAAAAAATAAAAGGAGGAGAGCGTACATTTACAGGGTACATTTTAGTGTATTGTTTTTAAAACTAAAGACATGACCTTGAAAGTAATGTAGATAAGACAGGGGTCACTTACAGCTAGGGATGTTAACCGATGACCGTTTGACCGATGGTTGACCGTATCAACGTTAACCGATCAAAGTTGTTGGTTGTCGGTTAAAAAAAAAAAAAAAAGTGATCTCTAAATTAGGCTATTTATAGACAGTGGACTAAACGCTACTACAGTTAGCCATCTCATTCCAAAATCTTTTTGTGTGAAGTGAACAAATCCCTCACACTCAATTTATCATAACTCGCCTGTTTGTACTTAATAAACCAATAAAAACATTTGGCGCGAAGTCACAGCGTTTGGGTTTGCGCGCTCACAAGGTTTGCAAAAAGTAAACAGGCTAAATAAAACACTCGAGGTTAGACGGCAGTATGAAGCGTGCAAAGAAAAGTAGTGTGTGGGACCATTTCACCAAAAAGAACGTCACAGATGTAAGTTGCAACTTGTGTGATACAGTGCTTAAATACAGTAGTAGCACATCATCTAAATATATTACATCTACATTTCAGTGGTAACACATAAGGTGTTGATCATCATCTTTCTTTATTATTGTTAGCACTACCTCGAACTAAAGCGGCGTCTCTTCGGAGCTGTCATTATCTTAAATGAGTCGCGGCAATGTTTCAAATGAGCTTCTAACGCTAGACAATAGCCTTTATTTTCAACGCGATCACCTTGTGCCCAAACCATTTCGAAACTAAGGAGCCATTTGTCCTCCGATTACAAACAAGCTCCTCAGCGCCGCGTTTGCGGGACTCATGTTTCGCGCTGTAGGGGATTTAAAAAAAATTGACGTGAGTGGAAGGCAGGCGGCGGCGCCTGGACAGTGTGTGCGTGTGTGTGTGTGTGTGTGTGTGTGTGTGTGTGTGTGTGTGTGTGTGTGTGTGTGTGTGTGTGTGTGTGTGTGTGTGAGAGAGCGGGAGGCAGAGCGGCAGAGAGATGCGACAGAGTTGCGAAATTGCAGGCGCGGCTCGCGAGTTGCGGCTGTTATTTCAAATAGCGCAGCATATTTTTTTAACTAATCGGTCAACCGGCTAATGAGGCTCAGTGGTCGGTCAAGAAAATGTTTAGTTTTCGCCATCCCTACTTACAGCAAGAATTTAATGTGATGAAAATATGAAATAAATATTAAGTATTTTAAATCTTTTTAAAGTCAAATGAAAAAGTCACCATTAAATAATTTTTTATGGAATATTGCAATATTTATTACACATTTATGTATCTGTCCACAGCATTATTTAAAAATTCATGTGCCATTGCAACGACATCTCTTCTCTGATGATGTGTTTATTGGAGTGAGGGCAGGACAACCTGTCACTCACAAGAGATCAACCAATAGCAAACCACAACCATCCAATCGATTCCTGAGGGTCAATATAGAAAAGGATTTGACTCATTTCAAATAATTATGTCTGAACTAGAGTTGTTCCGATTCCGATACTAGTATTGGAAATATCACCGATACCGCAACAAATTCTGGCATCGGTATCGGCGAGTACTTGAATCCATGTACCGATCCGATACCATTTTCTTAAACAAGACCTAGTTATTATGACCGCTAGCTTTGCCTAACTGCTGCACAGTTCTTCTTCGCTGCTCAGAATGCATTGCAAACACAGGAAGTTGTGCTGTGTTGCCACAAGCAATCACTGTTTAGAGCAGCGAGGAAGAAATGAAAATGTGTTAGCAGTATGTCCGCTGTTTAGCAGTATTTTGTCTCTGTGTGGATGGCGGGCGCCCGCACGCACGCACACGCATGTGACACTCGCTCGCTGTCTTTGTAGTCTCTGCCTTGTGTCACTATGAAGCGGCAACCTCCCCCAGTTTCTCTACGTCCATTTTTTTTTTTTTTTTTTTTACAGTCTATGGTCACTATATGAGGACACGAATGCATAAACCGTCACTTCATGAGAATTTACGGTTTCATTTGAGAAAACTCTCATATCATGAACACAGACACTCAAAAGGTGTTCACGGCAACCTGTCAAAATAAAAGATTGGTTTAACGTGAAGAAATTGACAGAATATATTAGGCTACTGTTAGGGATGCACCGATATGAACATTTTGGCCGATACCGATAACCGATAATTCTTTATATTTGAAAGCCAATAACCGATATGTTGGCCGATAAATCTGAATACAAATTTTAATAAACTCTGAGAGCCTGATTACAAAAACAAAAGGCTCACCATTAAAAGCCATGTCCCAAACACTTCAAGATAAATCAAACCTATACACTACAGTAGCCTATTTGAACCAGTGTAAGATTCCTTACCTTTTCAAATTAATTTTACACTCCTATGGCCAACTTACTTTATAAAACATTTTTTTTAACACTTTACAATAAGGTTTAATTTTTGTTAGTATTAGTTAACCAACAATGAATGAACAATACTTCAACAGGATTTGTTAATCTTAGTTCATGTTAATCTCAACATATTCAGACCCAAAGTTGTGTCTTTTAACATTAGGTATGCACTGTGAATGGACTGTTAATATACACAAACATTTTATTACTAAAATAAACAAAGGTTATTGCTCTCTGTTTGTTCGTGTTAGTTAATGCATTAACAAATGAGACCTTATTTGTAAAATGTTACCAAAAATGATATTGCCTAAAAAATTAAAAATAATATACCTAAATAATGCAAACAAGTTATTGAACAGCATTACTTAGGCTGCATAATAAAGAATCAGAATGCAAGTGCATGAAATAACCTCCGCACGGACAATATGGAAATGGTTTTAATCAAACCGGATTGTTGATGGAAATTATACGATAACAATAAAAGTGCTAGTTATAAAAAAATAATGCTTCTGTGTTTTTGAAAAAAATATGTTTAATATTACAGTAATAGTAAACATCTTTAATATTAGTCTAGTCTATTAAATAATGTTGCTGTTTGAGAGCGCGCGCTGAAGCTGGAGAGAATGAACGAACAACCGTAAACTGAAGCGCTTAGAAGGTTAATTAACAACTAAACACATCATATATGAGAACAATCAGATATTTATACAAAATAAATATAATATTACAACTTATATTTGCACAATCACGAATAGGTGAAGGCTTATAACTCCTGTGGATGCTCTTCCCTGTTTGAGAGCGCGCGCTGAAACTGAAGATGATCACCGGTACAATGAAGTACTGCGGGTTATTGACTTCATCATCTTTATTTATTTAAGGGGGGGTTATTGACTTAACGAAACGCATCCTATATGACATTAATCAGATGTTTATACTACAAAAACGTAATATTACGACTTACATATGCTTAAAATGACGCGAATGCACAAGCGAACTTGACTGTGCTGGTCAGAATGCGTTGTGGACGCTTCCCACAACAGCA
Organism: Romanogobio albipinnatus; assembly: GCA_023566225.1. Classification (NCBI taxonomy): domain Eukaryota; kingdom Metazoa; phylum Chordata; class Actinopteri; order Cypriniformes; family Gobionidae; genus Romanogobio; species Romanogobio albipinnatus. The sequence goes on along the minus strand of CM042242.1, from coordinate 11,914,436 downwards.
TGCTGAAACACAACAACTAAACGCAGAGAATTCACAACGTTTTATAACAAAAATATTCTCATTACAGTGTTATGTATAGGACAGTCCCAGTAGTTATTAATGCTGTGCATTTCTGTTTGAAATGCGCGCTGAAGCTAAAGACCGGTACATTGAAGTGCTTTACTGCATCGTTAATTAACTCCACCAAACGCATCCTATATGAGATTACATACACAGAATAATAATAAATATAATATTACAACTTACAATGGCACAAAAGGCTGTGAATGCACAAGCGAACTTGACTGTGCTTGTCATGAAGTGTAACTCCGTGGGCGCGCTCTTCCCTCAACAAACGCGCTGAAACACAACGTTCTTTTACAGCCGTATTCTATTTTCATTATCATTTTATGTAGATTATATTAGACTTGCGCTGCATATGTTGTAAATAATTTATTGTTTTATCATTTTAAACCTAACAAACATATTTTTGTGAAATATTTTTTGAAAAATGCACTTTAACTTGATTTGATATCTTGTTACCTATGTGTCTTAAGTGTCCAGCACAACCGTTTTCAACATTTATAATAATTCGAAAAGTTTCTTAAGCACCAAATCAGCATATAACAATGATCATGTGACACCGAAGACTGAAAAATTCAGCTCTGCTAGGAATAAATTACATTTTTTTAAACACTAAAGTTATAATATTTCATAACATTGATGTTTTTACTGTATTTTTACTGTGAAGAGACTTATTTCAAAAACATGTTAAAAAAACTGTAGTGTCTATGATGCTTATACTACAAGAAAATAGGCAGATTTGTAGTAGTCTGTCAGTTAAGAAGGAAAATTAGAAAAACACACCAATTATGTTTTGCTATAAATAAACTGCAAAAAAAAATTAAGAGATGACTTCATCTTGTAGTTCACTGTACAGCACAAATGAAAACCACTTTGGTCTTTTTCCTTGTTTTTAGAGTTCTTATCCATGGGAACAAGAACATGTTAGCAGTACTCGATCTGGTCATAGTCTAAACATTGATCATGTCTCAGGGAGCAATAACAGGGAACAATAACCGTGACTTGCAACTGTACACAAACGGAACATTCCCATTGGTTGTTTGTTAACAGAACCTGGGATCTCTGCTGTAAAGCAGATCTAAAAAGACAACAGTGCATGTGCATATGCAAATCTAATAAGGCAATCAATTGCCATATTTCACCACTGAGGGCATTTAGAGAGCTCAGCCACAAGCACTCGTAGCATAATGGCATTTGATTACAGTTCTGCATTTTCTGAGCTTTCAAAAGTGCCCATTCTTTATAGTGAAATGAAAGCGTCTGTGGAGTCGCAGCGGCTAGGGACAGGAATAGTAGCTTTAACACTCCCAAAACTGTTCTGAAAAGCAGGTTAACCTACAGCGAATAATGACATATTAGTTCCAAGAGCGGTGTGTCTGCAGCAGCGATTGTTTACACACAGAATCTATTTTTGCTGTGCTGTATATGCTGAATTAAAGTGACAGTGCATTGATTGCATAAAAATAAACATGGATTGATTACAGGTGGGAATTACAGGGTACCTCATGATACGCGAGACAGCAGAGAGTAGCTAGCGCTCTGTAGAGCAGTTTGTCCGTTTAGGGTTACGCGGCGCAAAATGGTGACTTCACTGTAAGGGGACCTGCGGTCTATGTAGATAGGAATGGCTCATTCTAAGGTAATGAAAACATAATGGTTCATTATGTGAGGTCTTATTCACCACTGAAAATATAGTAGTTATGTATATTATATTGCATTCCTGTCAATAGATAAATATTATAAAATATTACACAGTGAACCTTTATACGCAACCTCACATTTAGATAAACAAGGCAACATAATGGATGGCACTTGTCTCTTCGTGGAGGTGGAAAAACAAAGTTCTTTATGACCTGCATGATTTCTTGTATAAAGATTTGAATGGAACAGAAAAGGCATGAGAGTCGGCTGTTTTTGTCAATTAAAATCTTAGTGATTTTAACGAATACGTTTAAATGTTTTGCCACTTGCATGAGCATCTTTGGTTTGCTCATCTCAAATGATTGGAAATTTGAGCCCATCCCTTCTCTATCTGGCAACTGCTCATTTGAATCGCACTCAATCACTATAACTCACCCTGCTAAAATCCATATTGTAGTTGTTTATCGCCCTCCAGGTCAACTGGGTAACTTCTTGGAGGAATTGGATATTTTACTCTCTCACTTCCCTGAGGATGGCACTCCTCTGGTACTACTCGTGACTTCAACATTCACCTTGATAAACCCCAGGCTGCAGACTTCACCACTCTTCTGACCTTATTTGACCTAAAGCGGGTATCTACTACAGCTACTCACAAATCAGGTAACCATCTGGACCTTATCTACACACGCTACTTCTCCACAGACGACACTTTAGTTACTCCATTGCACACCTCAGATCACTTTCTCATCACTCTTAACCTCCTACTGACTCCAGACACAACACACACTCCTCTGTAGATCACCTTTCGGCATAATCTACGCTCGCTCTCTCCCTCTCGTCTATCCACTATGGTTTCATCCTCACTCCCTCCACCTGCTCAGTTCTCAGCACTGGACACTAACAGTGCTACTGACACTCTTTGCTACACTCTAACATCTTGCTTAGACAACTTCTGTCCAGTTTCATCCAGGCCAGCCCGCACCACCCCCTCTGCCCCCTGGCTGTCTGATGTTCTCCGTGAACATCGCTCTGGACTCCAGGCGGCAGAGAGGAAGTGGCGCAAAACTAAAAACGCTACTGACCTAACCCTGTATCAGTCTCTTCTCGCTTCTTTCTCTGCTAATGTCTCCACTGCTAAAACTACATTCTACCACAACAAAATCAACAACTGCTCTGACTCTCATGCATTTTTCAAAACATTCTCTTCGCTCCTTTGTCTCCCCCCTTTGATCCTATCCCCACTCACCTCCTCCAGGCCATTTCTTCTTCAGTTACTCCTTCACTCACTCACATCATCAACACCTCTCTTCACACCGGGACCTTCCCCACAGCATTTAAGCAGGCTCGGTAAACCCCACTGCTTAAGAAACCCTCTCTGAACCCAGCACTTTTAGAAAGCTACAGACCGGTATCCCTTCTGCCTTTCATTTCAAAGACACTTGAGCGAGTTGTGTTTAACCAGCTCTCTACGTTTCTTGAACAGAACAACCTCCTGGACATCAACCAATCCGGCTTCAAAAGTGGCCACTCAACTGAGACTGCCCTGCTCTCGGTTACGGAGGCACTGAGACGGTCCAGAGCAGCTTCCAAATCCACAGTACTTATCTTACTGGATTTGTCTGCTGCTTTTGACACAGTTAACCACCAGATCCTCCTGTCAACTCTCATGAAGATGGGCATCTCAGGAACTGCTCTCCAGTGGTTCAAGTCTTACCTCTCAGGTAGGTCCTTCAGGGTGTCATGGAGAGGTGAAGTGTCTAAGTCACATCATCTAGCTACTGGAGTTCCAGGGCTCAGGGCTTGGACCACTTCTCTTCTCCATCTACATGTCATCACTGGGATCTGTCATTCATAAACATGGATTTTCCTATCACTGCTATGCCGACGACACTCAACTCTACTTCTCATTTCAACCAGATGATCCCACGGTTGGTGTTCGTATCGCTGCCTGCCTAACAGACATTTCGGCCTGGATGAAGGAACATCACCTGCAACTAAACCTTGCAAAGACAGAATTGCTTGTGGTCTCAGCCAACCTAGCACTTCATCACAATCTCTCCATTCAGCTAGGATCATCAACCATTACTCCGTCCAGGACAGCCAGGAACCTTGGAGTTGTGATTGATGATCAGCTAAAATTCACTGCCCACATCACTGCAACATCCCGGTCCAGCAGATTTGCGTTATACAACATTAGGAAGATTAGACCCTTCCTATCAGAGCAGGCCATACAACTCCTGGTCCAAGCTCTTGTTCTCTCCAGACTAGACTACTGTAATGCTCTTCTAGCGGGCCTTCCAGCATGCACTATCAAACCCTTGCAACTGATCCAGAACGCAGCGGCGAGGTTGGTCTTTAACGAGCCGAAGAGAGCGCACGTCACGCCTCTCTTCATCAGTCTGCACTGGCTGCCAATAGCCGCTCGCATCAAATTCAAGGCACTGGTGCTCGCCTTCAAAGCAACCACTGGCTCTGCACCAATATACCTAAACTCGCTTATTCAGACTTACACACCCTCTAGGAGCTTACGTTCTGCCAGTGAATGACGTCTTGCGGTGCCATACCAAAGAGGCACGAAATCGATCTCACGGACCTTTTCCTGGACCGCCCCCACCTGGTGGAATGACCTGCCTATCTCAATTCGAGCAGCCGACTCTGTAGCCATTTTCAAAAAACATCTAAAGACACATCTTTTCCAGCAGCACCTGACCATCAAGAATAGCACTTAACATTCTATTCATTTTCTGTCTGTCTAATTTATTTAAAAAAAAAAAAAAACAAGTTCTGTCCTTTGTGTTCTGTGTTAGATTAACTGAGACTTGTTACAGCACTTGCATACTGTTGCCCTTGACTGTTCTAGTTGCTTCTATTGCTCTCATTTGTAAGTCGCTTTGGTTAAAAGCGTCTGCTAAATGACTAAATGTAAATGTAATGTAAATCTTAATATATAAATCTATACAGAAGTAATTAATTTAATCATGTTTAAATTTAGTGTGTTTAAACGTGTATACTTCTATGAAAGATTGCACATCTGTATTGCACAAAGAAAATCACAATGCTGAAAAAGCATTTTCATTAACTTTTGGATATGAAATAAAAGTAATGAATACATGTTGTGTGGTATACAGCCGTGGATCAGTTGCTCCCAGTAAATACGTGAATATGTGAAAGCACAATGAGCCTGTGCTGCTTCTGCACACCATACATAATACAATACAATACGTGCTGCAAATATGGCAACAAGAGTTTATTAAAGGTCCCATTCTTCGTGTTTTTTTGAAGCTTTGATTGTGTTTACAGTGTGCAATATAACATGTGTTCATGTTTCGCGTGTAAAAAAAACACAGTATTTTTCACACAATTTACTTATCTGTATACCGCTGTTTTCACTGTCCTAAAAACGGGCTGACGAGTTCCTTGTTCTATGAAGTCCCTCCTTCAGAAATACGTAACGAGTTCTGATTGTGCCAGCGGTTCCCGTGTTGTGATTTGACAGCAGCTTAGCGCACATGGCACGGTTCCTGTGTTGTGATTCGACAGCAGCTTAGCGCACGTAACTTGCATGGAAAGGTCACGCCTCTTAACGGGAGATATATGCGCTTAATGATCTCTACAGCGTCCCTGGGAAAGCCAAACAAAGGTGATTTGACTCCGGGATGAAAATAACAGCGTCTCGACGACATGGCGACAAACGCACTCAAACGCACCACTTCCTTTTCTCCATGCGACCGTCCTCTTCTCCACGTGGGACAGCAACAAGACCACGCCCCCTTTTTCGCGTATTCTTGTGGGCGGAGGTTAGTCTGTTCTACTGTTCTACTGACTGACGTAATTAATGAAGGAAGTACCAGGATTTAGTCCAAACCGGCCGTTCGCTGTAGGCTTTGAAAGGGAACTTCTGTTAAATAAAATATCTCGCTTGACATTGAACTTTGAGCTTTATAATTTTACAGGTATTATTTATGCTCTAACAGCAACATTACACACTAACTAAAGTTTGAATAATGGGATCACGAAGAACGGGACCTTTAAATTACTAATTTTCTAGCTGTTGCAGCAAGGTGACCTCGAATACGTGATGTTGCAACTCAGACCAACAACGTGTTTCCAGCGAAGTATTGGATTTAAAATCAACAAGAGATTTGAGCTTCTCTTTCTTCAGCTGTTCTGTTGATCTTGTGAATGGATTAAAGCTGACCTTCTGACCAGGAATGGGTAAGTCCATTTTCATTGTTTAATGGTTGAAGGAATCACATGAAACAGAACTTAGAAGGTTTTAAATAGCTTCAATAGTCCAATTACTGTACAATCAGTGAATATTCAGATAATCTCCTCGGGATGGAAGGGAAAACAAATTTTGTTTGCTTTATGGAGTGAAAAAGTTGAGCCTACCTTGTCCAAACTCAAGAAACAGCATATTGGAATTATAAGTTCAGACGATGCTATGTTTAACTGATGGGACATACTTGGCAAACACCAAAAGAAATCAAAACAAAGTGAAATAGTTGAGGCTTTAAACTTCATAAGTTGAAAAAGGCTACGTGATGTGACAACACATCTATTTTCAAGAATAGATGCGAAATGTAAAGAAGAGGAATCTAAAAATGAAGAAGCAGAAAGGTCTGAGGCAAAGATTCAATATCTTCAAACACAGCTAGATAAATTACTAGCTGCGCAGTTAGCCCTGACTGCAAAGTGTAAAAAGCACAAAGAAACCATTACAGACCTCAAGGCTAAGCTAATTGCAAAAAAGTTCATGCCTCCCAGAATGCTTAACAGCGATGAGACTAAAAGCATGTCCACTTCTTAGATGAGGTGACTTGCTCTAATGAATCTGAAACGTTTAGTTCAGAAAATGCACAAAAAAGTGTGCCTATTTCAGTTCTTAAGGTGGTGCAGCACCACGCAGAGTCGTGTACCAGTACGCATGGTTTGCAAGCATTCGGGAGTCATGAATATCCTCAAACTCCAGGAGAACATAGCAGACAACCCAATGGCAAAGAGAACAGGTTTTGCAGTTCATGTAAAAGAAAATAGGCCATTCAGAGGGAAAATGCTGGTCGCTAGGGAAGGGGTCGACCGCCACCTTATTTTCAGAAAAATAGGAAGTTACTTTCTAAAGGCAAAAGTCAGCGCTCATTTACAAGTAAAACTCTCAGTGAATTAACTGCTGTGTTCATGCAAGGCCTTCAGCTATTAACCTCCCTGGCTAGTGGGTTATCAGCCTAATATCAATGAGTTTAATAGTAAAACATCCAAATTGCAATGATCCTGTTTGTATTTTCAAATTACAATTGTATTAATCATGTAAATGTTTTCACCACAGCAGGATTCAATAAGTTCAAACTTGGCATTTTATCATTCCCATTAACAAAAACATTGGTGTGAGAAGAATTTTGAGGCAAGTCACATCTCATACTCACATCCTCATACTGGCTGCCTTTTACAACAGGGCTAAAATTTGCATCACAATTGTAAACCTTCTAGCCATGTTTGGGGCATGATTTACACAGCTAAATGCAGCCACATAGATTTGATCTTTACACAAAGTAAAGTTATTGTTTGTTTTTGGTTTCTTTAGATTTACTAAATCAGGTATTATTTGTCTCACCAAGTGAAATATCAAAAGTGTATTTCTCATCCTCACCTAAGTGCAAATATTATTTGATCATTTGATTACTTTGTATTGTAATTGCCAAGCAGGGCACTACGTAGAGAAGGATGACACAAAACTGGATAAATCTGTATAGGCAAATCCCCTGCACTACTGCTGTGTGTAAATTCTCACTACTAGGAAAACATTTCCAAATCCTTGATTTTTAATTATTGGCTTTAGATGTTTAAACTTACTATAACGTATGTTGTGTTAAAAACTCAGTAGTTTATGTTGCATCCATGACACCACGAATTTACGCGCAGGTTAGTATAACACGGACTACTAATACAGTTTTCGGTGAAGTTTAATAGGCACACTAAACCGTCCTAGAGCTCCGACTAAACAAATGACACAACAAATGAGTCAAGATGGCGCCGAGGATGGCTGCTACGTCGCGAGCTCCGCTGAAACATTGTAGTTTTTTGTTTGTTCTGTTTATAGTTTTTGTGTTTTTCGTCTTGGATGTTGTCTGCCTTACTACGTACGACAGACAGACACTTTTGGACATTGGTTCGGCAATCGCACACCGAAAACCGGACTTTAAATTCTTCAGTGACGACACGCTGCTTACAAACACAGCAGCGGATCCTTTTGTCTGGGCGAGAAGAGGGAAGAGAGCCGGCGTACTCATCAGAGTAAGACGCCGCGCAAACAGACCCCCACTTCCCAGTATTTTACTGGCTAATGTTCAGTCTCTGGACAATAAACTCTGCGAGCTGAGAGCGCGGATCTCTTTCCAACGAGAGACGAGGGACTGCTGCATTATCTGCCTCACAGAAACTTGGATGTCTGCTGAGATTCCAGATTCGGCCATCAAAACCACGGGGTTCTCCGTGCATCGAATGGACAGAGAAAAAGATCTCTCCGGGAAAAGCAAAGGCGGGGGTGTGTGTTTTATGATCAACCGATCCTGGTGTGATCAGAGGAACGTACATTCTATCAAGTCTTTCTGTTCTCCTGATCTGGAATTTCTCACGGTTCTGTGCCGACCATTCTGGCTACCGAGGGAATTCACAGCGGTCATCATCACAGCGGTGTATATTCCCCCACAAGCCGACACAGACTGGGCACTAAAGGAACTGTATAGGACAGTGAGTGAGCAGGAAACCGTGCATCCTGAGGCTGCGTTTATTGTGACCGGGGACTTTAACAAAGCCAACTTCAAGCGCATTGCACCTAAATACCACCAACATGTTAACTTCAACACGAGAGGGAACCGTGTTTTAGACCACTGTTACTCTCCCTTCAAGGATGGATACAAATCACTCCCGCGCCCACCATTTGGCAAATCGGATCACGCGTCCATCCTACTTTTGCCCGCATACAGGCAGAGACTGAAACAGGAAGCACCCGCCCTCAGAACCATCCAGTGCTGGTCGGACCAATCAGACTCTATGCTACAAGACTGTTTTGATCACGCGGACTGGGAGATGTTCCGGTCGGCCTCTGATGACGACATCGAGGTCTACGCTGATAGCGTAACGTGTTTCATCAGGAAGTGCGTAGATGACGTTGTTCCGACCAAAACAATTCGGCTGTACCCGAACCAGAAGCCGTGGCTAAATGGGGATGTTCGCGCGGCACTCAATGCGCGGACCTTCACTTTTAACTCCGGTAATGCGGAGGAGCATAAACAAGCAAGTTATGCCCTCCGGAAAACCTTCAGAGCAGCAAAATGGCAGTACAGGGACAAGATTGAAGTACAGTTCAACACCACCGACTCTAGAAGCATGTGGAGGGGAATTAACACCATCACGGACTACAAAGGGATCACAAACTCCACCGTGAACACCGCTGCCTCTCTCCCGGACGCGCTCAACACCTTTTATGCTCGCTTTGAGGGAACTAACACCGCCCTCGCGGAGAGAGAGCTCGCGGCTGAAGATACAGAGGTTAGTGCACTCTCTGTATCTGTAGCGGATGTAACCCGATCCTTCCGGCGGGTGAACGTCCGTAAAGCCGCGGGTCCAGACGGCATTCCCGGCCGCGTGATCAGAGCGTGCGCGCACCAACTGGCTGGAGTTTTCACGGACATTTTTAACCTGTCCCTCTCCCTGTCTGTGGTCCCCACATGCTTTAAAACGTCCACCATTGTTCCTGTACCTAAGCAGTCAAAAACCACCTGCTTAAACGACTGGCGTCCTGTTGCTCTGACCCCCATCATCAGTAAATGCTTTGAGAGACTAGTCAGAAACCACATCTGCTCTGTTCTCCCCCCCTCACTGGACCCACTGCAGTTTGCTTACCGCAAAAACCGCTCCACTGATGATGCCATTTCATCCACTATACACACTGCTCTCTCCCACCTGGAAAAGAGGAACACGTATGTGAGAATGCTGTTTGTGGACTACAGCTCAGCATTCAACACCATTGTGCCCTCCATACTTGACGGGAAACTCCGGGCTCTAGGCTTAAACAGCTTGTTATGCAGCTGGATCCTGGACTTCCTGTCAAACAGACGCCAGTTGGTCAGAATGGGCAGTAACATCTCCTCACCACTGACTCTCAACACTGGAGCCCCTCAGGGTTGTGTTCTCAGCCCACTCCTGTACTCCCTGTACACACATGACTGTGTGGCAATCCACAGCTCCAACACCATCATCAAGTTTGCTGACGATACGACGGTGGTAGGTCTCATCACTGACAATGATGAAACTGCCTACAGAGAGGAGGTGCACACTCTGACACGGTGGTGTCAGGAGCACAACCTCTCCCTCAACGTCAGCAAGACCAAGGAGCTGGTGGTCGACTTCAGGAGGAATGAGAGAGAACACCGCCCCATCACCATCGATGGAGCACCGGTGGAGAGAGTCAGCAGCTTCAAGTTCCTTGGTGTCCACATCACAGAGGAACTCTCATGGTCCGTCCACTCTGAGGCCGTTGTGAAGAAGGCTCATCAGCGCCTTTTCTTCCTGCGACGGCTGAGGAGGTTTGGAATGAGCCGCCACATCCTCACACTCTTCTACACCTGCATCATAGAGAGCCTGCTGACTGGCTGCATCACCACCTGGTACGGCAACAGTACCGCCAGCAACCGCAAGGCCCTGCAAAGGGTAGTGCGCACGACCAGCTGCATCATCGGAGGTGAGCTTCCCTCCCTCCAGGACATTTACGCCAGGCGGTGTGTGAAGAGAGCTCAGAGGATCATCAGAGACTCTAGCCACCCGAACCATGGGCTGCTCTCACTGCTGCCATCAGGCAGACGGTACCGCAGCATTAGAACACGCACCAGCCGACTCCAGAACAGCTTCTTCCCACAAGCAATTAGACTACTTAACTCCTGATCCATCAGGATCATAACACACACTGGACAGAATATCACTCCGCACAACCCACTGTAGATACACACACACATTATATACACATTTATGTATCATTTATTATTTATCATTTATCATATAGCACTATTGTACATAATTGGATCTCTACTGTGAATAATAATGTATACTGTACATTGTATATTATTATTATTATAGCTTAATGTATACTGTTTAATGTATGTTTAGTGTATATTGTTTAAAGTATATGTATATTGTAAGTATGTGTATATTGGTTAAAGCTGTGAGAACTACACTCACATTGTGTAAATTATTTATTGTTTATTGTAGTGTATACTGTGCTGTGAGTAATTGTGGGCGCATCAGATGTGTAATCTGATGCTGCTTTAAATGTTGTACATGTCATGTCGTGACTGCTATGTTGCTCGGAACTGCACCAAGAATTTCACCTACTGTTGCACTTGTGCATATAGCTGTGTGACAATAAAGTGATTTGATTTGATTTGATTTGATTTGATTTTGACTAACACATTGGCACTAGGTACGTATACTTGGACTGCAGAGGTTGATAGGCTAAACAAGTCTTTCCGTTTAGAACAATAATAAATTGTTAGACCAATCTAAATAGGGCAACCTCAATTCCTGATTATTGTAACATTGTTCTAATTATTGATTATAGAAAGTTATCATTAGAGTTAGCAAGTTGGCCGCTTGATTCTGTGATAATGGTCATGGCCTCTGATTGGAAACAATTTTGCATTAATTAAGTGAATTCAGATCTAAGGGAACTGAACAAAAATATTCTGGAACGTTAAACCATTAAACGTATTGCACAGGCGTCCAGAATATCAGTGAGTCGCCTCTGCCTTGATGACCAAGACTGACAAGTTTCTGGAAGAGATCGTAAACCCGGCCGGTGCGAAACTCTAAAAGTTAATCGGAATCTTAGCCACTGAGTATAACACAATGTAAAAGATTTGAATGGAAAGAAAATATGAATCTAAAGTTAATGATTAATGAAATAATTAAAAAAATAATTAAAAAAAATAATCAATGGAGTCAGATGAAACAACAAGGCAATAAATATAAGGAAATGTATTTAATTTAATCCAAATTGCAAAGATCCCGTTTTTTTTTTCAAATTTGTAATTGTATAACACATTGTGCGCATTGAACACACATAGTTATTTGTGCTACGAGATACACTTAGACTAGTCAAGTTTATTCTTTAAAACACATGATTGCTTTACTGTAAGTGATGAAATGCTTGAGATAAAGGCCGTAGATGCTGCACATTCTAGACCATGTATCTTGTGTAAATCGGAATAACTTTAATATTGGAATTGTACAGCAATTTCAAGTTGCATGTGTCGATGTTGAATTTGTTTGTTTCCTATAGGGGAAGCTCTGCCATTTCCTATATAGCTGCAGTAAACCATGGACAGGAGCATAGAATTGCCATCTGGCTACAGTGTGAATTACAATTGCATCAGGGTTTCTGCAGGTTTCACCAAGTCAAATTTAAGACTTTTTAAGACCTTTTTAAGACCATTAGGGATTAAATTTAAGACCTATATCGAACAATAAAAAAACGTACAAAGGAAATGCAGAATCACAAAATTACTTGCAAAGCAAATTAATTTATTCAAATTGAACAAAGTATTAGAAAACTTGCACTTCCTCATAGCGCAATCTCAGGATTTCACTAATATATATATAACAAAAAAAAAAAAATATATATATATATATATATATATATATATTTTTTTTTTTTTTTTTTTCCCTTCTGAGATCAAAATTACTGATTTTGTGGTGGTCATTTCCAGTTTTGTTTTTTGCATAGGATGCCACATTTACCATATTACCGTAGATGCACAATAGTCACACATGACAATAAAACAAACAAAATGCATGAATCTTGTTTGGTATTACAAAAAAAGGCTGGTAAAGTGGTGTGCTATCTAGCTTTAATAACATTATCGCTTTGGGTGGGAAATATGACCAAAATCTTACAAGTAAGCAATTGCTTAATATAAGTAAAAAGTTCTCAAGTAAACGGTCATTAATAAAATAAAATAAACTTATTAACCAATTACAATAGGACAAATAAATAAAACCTAAAGATACGGATACAAACAGTGCTTAAAGTTGAAGTAGCGTTTTATCCCTGTTGTTTGTTTAACATTAACACAGACAGGAGCGGGTTTAAGCTATATTGGTATGCTTTCACTTTAAGAACTACAGTAATGTGCAGATACAATACTGACACACGTCCCAAACTTTTTTACTCAAGAGTCAAGACATAACCGCCAATAAGAACATAGGGATATGAATGTGTGTATGATCGTTCAAGAGTAAGCCTAGAAATAGACACATTCGGTACACTTGCGCGAGCTGACAGGCGGCAAACGCGTGCACAGAATCCACAGCCATTCTAACATCGGTCTGTGTGTCTATTGAGTTTGTGATTTACATTGCTTTTAACTAACTCTTATTAATTAACTCTTTTTAGTGCTATCGGACGTATCATACTTTTATTTGGTCATTATGCGAGATGTGAGAAAGATTCACCTTCGCTTTCACGATCGCGTGAACTGGAAGAACTGGAGAACTGAAGTTGAGGAATAAAATCCGTTTGATGCGTCTTTGGTACGATCCGAAAGAGACCCGCGCCAATAACATGAAAGCTGATTGGCTGCAATATAAGATGCATGCTGGTCTCATTTGTAGTTGTAATACAGCGAACTATAGTTGGACCTGAGTTGGACTAGCGAAAGAAAGAACTACAACAGCCCGGAATAAATAAACACACACACACACACACACACACACAAAAGCGCTGCGGGAGCATTTCAATGAGCATTAGAGGTAGCATTACATGGACGCAGAACAATTTAAGACCTGTTTAAAACTATTTAAGACCTAGAACTCAATACTTCAGAGAATTTAAGACTTTTTAAGGCCTAAAATTTAGATTTTGAAATTTAAGACATTTTAAGACTTTTTAAGACCCCGCGGGAACCCTGTGCATTAACCATGAAATTGTTTTCATCGCAACAGGACTCAATAATTCTGACCTTTGCAATTTCTAATTTGAGCAAGTTTTAATACTTGTCATTGGTTCAATTCCCAGTGCCAAAAGGGAGGGGAGTTGTGCCGTTAAATGTGGCACAGATAATAGAAAACCAATTCATCCTTCACTCTAAAATTCAAAGTGTTAAAACACTGAAACAACAGCAGATTCATGAACAAATATAGCTGCAAGCAGCCATTATCGGGGCCAAGTGCAAAGAAGAAGACAAGACGTGCCAAAATGGCTGGCAATGTCAGATCAACTGCAGCAATGAGCAATTAAAGACCTATTAAGGTGATTTTAGGCAAAATAGCTGTAAAATGATAAATACAGTCAATAACAAGCGCAAAGAAGAAGACAAGACGTGCCAAAATGGCTGGCAATATCAGATCAATCGCAGCAATGAGCAATTAAAGACCTATTAAGGTGATTTTAGGCAAAATAGCTGTAAAATGATAAATACAGTCAATAATAATGATTTAATGATTTATCACTTTCAACCAATAGGTGAAACCAATAGGTGTCACAGTTACAAAATTGATGTGGTGTGGTCAGAATAAGGGAACAATGACACTTGCAAAGATTGGTGTCAATATATCAAAGTAGGGTGTCAATATAGTGTCAATATGTAATTGCAGAGATATAGCCTCAAGATGCCTTTTCATTATAAGTATGGACCACATGGTGGTGCTGTTTTGAAACCTTTTAAGTACCTTAAAGGCATGGTGCTGATGGAACATACCAAGTTTCGTAATGATACAACAATTAATTTGTAAAGTATAGCATTTTATGGAGATGGTGGTCCAGTGGGTTAAACCACTGAACTGATATGCAGAAGGTTGCTGGTTCGATCCCAGAGGTCATCACCAGTGTGTCCTTGAGCAAGGCACTTTATTCCATGTTGCTCCATGGGGATTGTCCCTGTAATAAGTGCACTGTAAGTCGCTTTGGATAAAAGCGTCTGCCAAATGCATAAATGTAAATGTATATCATAATACTGCATTGTAGTCAATGGGAATTTCATGTTTTGTTCTATTATAGCGCCACTAAGTGGCACAATCCTACCATTTTTTTGATGTGTCCTCAGAGTGAGCCCATACATGTCTGTGTCAATTTTGTTGAAAATATCTTGTTTCGTTTTGGAGTTATAGACATTTATATGAAAAAACACATGAAAAATGACTGACACCTGACTTTGATTGGATTTTACACCCCCTTACTATCATTATTTTGACATTTGGGCAATAAATTATCACTATCGACCTATGTTTTTCCGAACTTCTGACGCTGGTTTCGTCTCGATCGGACTAGCGGTTTCGAAGATATCAGCTAATGTTTTTAAAGCGCTAAATTACAACGCTGCACAAACCTAGCAAGTCTGGTATTGTTGGACTCGGTGAGGATTCAGGAGACTAATAAAGTTAGTCCCATAAAAATAAGTCAACCCCACCCAAAGTTATAAGCGTTTGGAAAAAGAAATTCTCCACTTGGTGGCGCTGTTTCGAAACTTCTCAGGCTACTTCAGGGCATCGTGCTGATGACCCATACCAGTTTCGTAACAATCCATTCATGCAATCATAAAATACAGCATTTTAGCACATAATTCAAAATGGCCGATATTGTAAAATTGGATATCAGACGACTCGGCATGCCATCTTGAATCTAACGAAACCAACTTTTTTTTAAAGATTTTTGGACAAACGGTTCAAAAGTTATAAGCAAAAATAGCAATTTTTTGTATCTCTGGACCAGTAGGCGGCGCTGCGCCGAAACGCTGCACGTTGCCTCAGGTCATGCTTGTGATGACTTGTACCAAGTTTGGTTTAAATACAATAAAGCGTTGCGGAGATATAGCCTTAAGTGTGTTTTCACAAACGTTACATAACATTTGCTTGTGTGTTTATTGAAAAAGATTTGACAAATCAACTTGAATTCCAATTTTTGTCAGCCTGGTCTGAAGATGATCTGGTTCAATTTTCGTGCAAATAGGATGAACCGTTTAGGACGATTTCGCAAAAGAAGGTTTTTCGGAAAATTCAAAATGGCGAATCGAATCGATGCAATCAAATCTTGAGCCAAGGAATCAGAAGATCCTTAAGGAATCAGAAGAGCCCTTATGGTTCAAAAGTTATTAGCATAAACATGAGTGCAACTTTGGACAGGTGGTGGCGCTAGAGGGATTGAGACTCCAAATTTGCTATGTTGACACTTCAGACTGTCCTCTATGAGTGTGCCAAATTTACAAGGAGAAGGAGAAGGAGAAGGAGAAGGAGAAGGAGAAGGAGAAGGAGAAGGAGAAGGAGAAGGAGAAGGAGAAGGAGAAGGAGAAGGAGAAGGAGAAGGAGAAGGAGAAGGAGAAGGAGAAGGAGAAGGAGAAGGAGAAGGAGGAGAAGGAGAAGGAGGAGAAGGAGAAGGAGGAGAAGGAGAAGGAGAAGGAGAAGGAGAAGGAGAAGGAGAAGGAGAAGGAGAAGGAGGAGAAGGAGGAGAAGGAGAAGGAGACTGAATATTTTGCTAATACTCCTCATGAAAAGGGGGACTTAAAATCAACAATGATTTAGTTTTTTTTATAATGCATTTTATTTCAATGTTCCCAGAAACAATGTACGAGCTTGTGGAATCTTATTTTATTCTCAAACCTTGACCACTTTATTAAGTATATCAATTTAAGGGCTTATTGCCAGAGACTATTTTAATCTGACCACATCAGACTTCTGACCAATGAAAAATGCCATGTATGCTTTTATTTTTGTTGCGCTAAATGATTAGCCTGACGTTGTCATACTCAATTCTAGTCAGAATTTGAGTCTGATACTGCTCCGTTGGGTTGTGATTATGGGGCGTGTTTAAACCGAACCAGGAAATACCTCAATTGGATAGACCTACAACCAATCAGAGCAAGGGAGCGACGCATAACATTAGTTGTCAAATGTCAACAGAACTCAACTGCACTGTGTTGCCAAGTCCGCGGGTTGAAGCGACCCCAATTATGTGATATACAGACCCAGGAATGCGAATTTTAGCAGGCAGTCCAGCCAAAATAACACATTTTACCCCCCAAAATGCCATTTTTCCCGGAGAACCCCCCCACCCGGAAAGCTATTGGGCTTGTTTTTAGCTAGTTTTGAGTAACAATTGGGCGAGTTTTGCTGTAAAAACTTGGCAACCCTGTCTGCACGCACGCTAGAATAAGTCACGTTAGAAGAAGAAGAAGATGAGTGTAAACGATCTTTGCCGGTGTTGTAAAAAAGAATTTAAGGATACACAGAGTACTTACCAACACGATCATCATTTCTGAGATAAATAGTAAAGGTGAATGCATATACGAACAAGTTCTCCGTTTAGGATTAGAACAAATTCAACCCAAGCGCCTTTGATGACGTGGATGATTATGTAACGATTATGGCGCAGACATTGAATGAATCTTCCAAATGATTCATTAGATGAACAATCCCCTTCACAAAGCCCTAATTCAGCTCCAGACCCCAGGAAATCGATAATTTTGTCACGAGGCTCCTTTCTGCCTCAGGCTACCACGTCTACATCACAATTACGTGATTTCCTATGGACTTTTGACCAAAACTTCACAAAGAAGACAAAAGACTCGTTGTGATCGCAAGACAAAGAAACAAACAGGTCTCTGTCCTTTCAAGGACTGCTAAATGAACTCCAAGTGACACAGTTTAAAACTGCAAACTTCCAGAAAATGTTACATATTAGAATGTATAAGATTATGATTATTGGACTTTCACTCAAATAGCCTTCGACATAGTTTGTTATCGTGTTTACAACTGATGCACGTGACTATTATGCATGTATATCATTCCCAGATTCATGCAATTATGTAACTATTGAATGAGTGGATGAAAATACACCGTTTTTGATTCCTTGGTGCTCGTATCGACATAACTAAGCAGATGAGCTGAATTAAATCTTTATAGAATTAATCATGTCCTTATAGTAAGAAATTAGGTCTAACTTTACTCTCTGCTTAAGAGCAGGAAATTAAAGGACTATAGATAATTCAATTTTATAGGAGGGGTGGAGGCACAGTCACCCCTGAACCCTAATTGGCCAGAATCCATCCAGGGGATGGGCAAATTTCTGAGTTTAACCTCTGGATCACAGAGGAAGAGTGTAGAGAGTGTTGTTCGCGAGACGTTCACCGCTGGGTGTTCACGGAGTGTTCACGTTCTGTTCTTTGTTCAGTCAAGAGCTGTCCAGCGCGGTTCCAGAATCCGCCAAACAGACCATCAGAGAAAATGGGTTAACAGATTTCATTCAGGCCATCTGCTCTTCTCTCACTTTCCTTTCTTTTACTTAAAGTTTATTTTCTTTCCGTAAGTCTCGGGTTCTGTTAAGTTCGCCGCAAAGTTACTCAACGAGTTTCCAACAGCGTGCCTCAACTTCCAGCAACGCCCACAAGACTCTCATCCAGCCGCCAAACACGCCACGTGATTGGCTTCCCAAGACGTCAATCAAAGACACGACCAGACCTTCAGCGAATCAAAGACCCAAGGGAACCCCTCTCCAGCCAGGAGGAAAAGGGGCCCCTTCGTCATAGACGACACACGTGAGACAAACGCAAATAATACCTCTAGATTTCAAGCTGAAATGGTGCATTAGATCAAATGTAATAACCCCGCCTAAGAAACGATAGGAGGATAAATTACTGATCAATGGTTTCTTCAGGTCATGTGTCATAAATGTACATTGCTTGGGATTTCATAATTTCTCTCTCTTCTTTCCTCACTTTCTTCCTTTCTGCAACGTATGAATGTGCGAGTGCGTGTGTTTATGTTAGATATTAGTTTGATGTGTTAGAGTAATCAATAAAGTTTTGTTTGTAGTCAAAGATAACTGTTCTTGTGTTATGTGCTTATGAATTTAATGTCTTGAACTGCCGATCTAAGTTACCTGGCTGTTAAATAGTGTTTCACTATTGTACGGATATTAATATCCGCTGCAGAGTTGATATTTGCGGCCCGTTCAAATGAACGTTGGAAGAGTCATTTGCTCGGCTGTAAATTAGACTCTCAAAATTCCCTATGAATTCATTAATTCATACATTTGAGCTACATAGACTTGTTTCCCTTTAACAGACTCCCCTTTACGTTCTTACTAGGGCTGTCAACGAATATTCTAAATTCGAATATATATTCGAATAGTTTTTAAAAAACGAATTTCGAAGGGGAAAATTAATATTCGAATTTAAAAAAAAAGTGGAAAAAAAAATGCCCGCGATAGTAGAGGCGTGGCTGTCTGCTTTGCGAGTGGGCGCGCTAGCGGCCTGAAGCCTTGTTTTATACTTTCGCCTGGCTCCGCAGCGCGAGCCTTTACTGTCTATGGCGCGAGCCCCCGCTGACTGTGCGCGCTCCTCCCCAAACGGACGAGGCGTTTAGTTTATACTTGACCATTGTGCTATTCTTTGAAGCGACAGAGGGCGACTCGGAGTAATTGTTCTATAAACCATCAGGAAAAAGCGTAGAGAAGTGGGCTAATGTACACAGGTGACGATATTTATTTTAGTACACTTCACCGAAAACCACACTACAAAAGAATCATGTAAAACAGATCAAAATAAACCTTGATATTACTTGTGACATGAGAACAAAATGTATGTAGAAATGTAACGTTAACTTGTACAACTAAATTTATGATCTCTTAAATGTTTCCTAATTTCACTAAACACTTTCGTGAGTTTTCACTTTGTTTCGTGAACTTTTCTTTATTAAACGAGCTTGTTTATGCTTTTGTAGGCTCATTTTGTAAATATAAGCAACTCATTTGTATGTGCAAACTGGACCACCCTTACTTTGCATCGCCCGCCAGAAGCTCTTTATCTGCTACACGACAAGAGGCCATAACGGAGAAATTAATTTCGTTAATTTGTAAGGACATGAGACCGATCAGTGTCGTGGAGGCTTCAGGGAGTTCTGTCGAGCAGTGGAACCGAGGTACCATAACCCTAACATTACTAAAGTGTAGGCTACTGTACTGACTGAAGAGATGTTGCATGAATAAAGGATAAATGCACTGCTTCCACTGGTTTGATTATTTACCGTTTCACGTCAAGGAAAAGTTCCATGTTTACCACAGCACAGCTCGCTCGGAGTGTTCAATATGCTGTAAATCTTCAATTAATATTTGTTTCAATCACTGAATAAAGCCTGCTATATTTGGGACAAGAGTCGCGACCTTAAATTGCTTGCACAAAACTCTTGATCAGCTCAAAATGTGTTTGTTCATTTAAACCGTTATGCGCAGAGAGCGTGAGGGTGAGGGCGAGAGAGTGTGAGGTCTGCCGGTCTTGGCCATTAGTTGATTTACTTGTTTTTGTGTAGGTAATACGTTGTCAAATATGTTTAAACTTAAATAGACTACCTATACAAGTAGTTATGTCTCTTTGTATTAATTTGTCCTGTTATTGACGTAATGCGCGTCATTGACAAAATGCGCAACCAGATGTTCGAATAGTTCGAATATTCGTGTTTTTTTTAGAGGGAATATTTGAACGTCATTTTTGAGCAATTTTGACAGCCCTAAGGTGTAAACATTAATTCTGAATTATTTATAAATTATAGCGTAATTCGAGTCTCTTTTATTTTAATTCAAATTCCCCGTTGAGTTATTATTTTATCTGACTCATTGTCGCTACAATTACGTACTGTTTATCATCTGTCCATCATCGTCTAAAGCCCACCCTGACAATTTCATTGGTCCGAACAGTTTCTGTTCGGGCAAAATTACTTCTCTATGGATCAAGTCCAGACCAAACTGCCAAGCAAAAAATTTCGTCGGCGGGGCTAAGTTCGTCTGGCATCCAGGCTACTAAATGAGCTTTTAAATCACAGAATATCTGCAGCAAAAGTTCACTCCTGTATCCTGCCTCAAAAAGAGGAACAAGCGTTTGATCTCATCATCAGTGATATATATATAAAAGAAACAAAAAAAATATATTATGAAGTTCTCATGCAGGGCTGCAAGGACAACAAAGACTGAAAACTGATCAGCTGCTTTTGCAATCAGTCTGGACGAGAAGTCTGAAGAATAACATCTACACATATATCTTCGTGGACAATGCCACCTTTGGACTCAATGATTGTGGCCAATGGTGCCAAACGGGGAACTGTAAGTTGGAAAATAATCAAAGATATTTGAAATAAAACAAAATCATCTGCTTTACTGTTAGCAACCATCGTCGTGACCAAGATATTTGAAATTGTCTCAATCCCCTCCCCCCTTAACCCCATCAGAAGGGCCATTTCGGATTTCTAAGGACAAAAGAATGGCTTTTCGGCCAAATGCTTTTCACACCTTTGGTACAGTGGGAGAAGTTTCGTCTGATTGGTTACTTTCAAACGTCTCACGGTTTGGTCTGATTGGTCAGTTTTAAAAGGGTCATATTTGAGTTTGGTGACATCAGGGAAAAGGATAAAAGAAGATCCGAACTGTATTCTCTGCTTTCTCTAGAGAGAGCTGCTCTTTAGCTCTCTCTTTCTTTTCTTTCTTTCTCTCTCCCTCTCTCTCTCTCTCAAAGGTAACATTCTAGGCATAGGCCTACTGAGTATAATTAAGGGTTTAAGTTTACATCTATTTAAAACTATTTTAGATATTTCTGCCTATTATGTAATTGACATTTTACATTTACTTGATTGTTAATAAATTGTAAAATTTTTTATCCTTTCTGAATTAATCTGTAATTATTAACCATCTCCAATACGGAACGGTATAATTGCAACAAAGGGATAAAACGGAATGATTAAATGTATGATTAACTATCAAATATAAATGACCAAACAACCAGTTGGGATTCTCTTCTAAATTCGACAACTATGTTAAATGGAGTCAGATAAAGAATATTATAATTAAATCCATTTTTCCAGCTGAAACACTGAACACGCATGCGGCCTTCACCGCGGTTCGCTACTGATCCTTGGAGCGAATTCATGCGGCCTTACAGTCTATTAAACAAATGTACACTTGGCTTCTAAGTGGTGTAGCCATGGTGACAACCTTGTTACCCGTTTCCATAATTGCCTAGTTGTACAACTGGCTGACAGAGCTGCCCTCTAGGGAAAAGGGCTTCAATGGCTTTTTGTGTCAACAAAAGAACTGTCGGGAGGGGCACTAACTGTCAGGTGCAGGACTGTCACTCACAGCTGTTTGCCGGGGTTGAGGGAGCCAGCATCAATCTCTTGGTCAAATTCAGTGCGGAGGTCATCCAGGGTGCCATCGTCGCCGAACGCACCCCACTCCAGGTTCACACACATGCGACCCTCGTCACCGTCCACCAGCTCCAAGTGCCGCATCTCCTCCATGTAGCACGCGTTGGTGCCTGTCCCTGAGAAACACACACAACTTGTTTACATTGCAAATTCCTGGAAATGTTGCATGCGTTACATGTTGCATGCAAAGTGTGCTGCATTTTAAAGGAGCACCCAGTCATTTCTCCTTCATTAAAATGTTTTACACAAATAATTTAAAAACTTATGTGTAGACTACCATGAAATGAAGACTCCAGTCATATTAGTAGTCTAAAAAGGCAGTTTGGTCTTATTTTTAATAAGCAAATAAACAAAATGAAATTTCTAACAGGCTTTTAGGCAGTTTTCAAGTTCTATGGTTAACATTACTTGATGCGAACTGAACAATGCAGACAGAATGGGTTTTCAAGACACAGGGCCCCCACCATTTTTGACCAATGAATTTCCATGACTTTTTCAGTAATTCATGATTAATGTATAAGTACTTAAAAGGATCTCATAGGCATTTCTGAGATCTTTTCCCATTTGTATGTATAAGAGATTTAAAAACTAATAAAAATAATAATAATAATAATAATAATAATAATAATAATAATAATAAATATAGCTGCAAGCAGCCATACCGGGGCCAAGCGCAAAGAAGAAGACAAGACGTGCCAAAATGGCTGGCAATGTCAGATCAACTGCAGCAATGAGCAATTAAAGACCTATTAAGGTGATTTTAGGCAAAATAGCTGTAAAATGATAAATACAGTCAATAATAATGATTTAATGATTTATCACTTTCAACCAATAGGTGGCACAGTTACGAAATTGATATGGTGTGGTCAGAATAAGGGAACAATGACACTTGCAAAGATTGGTGTCAATATATCAAAGCAGGGTGTCAATATAGTGTCAATATGTCATTGCAGAGATATAGCCTCAAGATGCCTTTTCATTATAAGTATGGACCACATGGTGGTGCTGTTTTGAAACCTTTTAAGTGCCTTAAAGGCATGGTGCTGATGGAACATACCAAGTTTCGTAATAATACACCAATTCATTTGTAAAGCATAGCATTTTATATCATAATACTGCATTGTAGTCATTGGGAATTTCATGTTTTGTTTTGAATTTCATGGTAGGTCACAATCCTACCATTTTTTTATGTGTCCTCGGAGTGAGCCCATACATGTGTGTGTCAATTTTGGTGAAAATATCTTGTTTCGTTTTGGAGTTATAGACCTTTATATGAAAAAACACATGAAAAATGACTGACACCTGACTTTGATTGGATTTTACACCCCCTTACTATCAATATTTTGACATTTGGGCAATAGAATTCAACTAACGGCTTATGTTTCCGAACTTCTGATGCTGGTTTCGTCTCAATCGGACTAGCGGTTTCGAAGATATCAGCTAATGTTTTTAAAGCGCTAAATTACAACGCTGCACAAACCATAGACCGAAACCTAGCAAGTCTGGTATTGTTGGACTTGGCGAGGATTCAGGAGACAGAAGTTTCGTAACAATCCGTTCATGTGTTCATAAAATACAGCATTTTAGCACATAATTCAAAATGGCCGACAGCCAAACTGGCCGATATGGTAACATTAAATATCAGATGACTCGGCATGCCGTCCCGAATCTAACGAAGACTACTTTTATGATTTTAGGACAAACGGTTCAAAAATTATAAGCAAAAATAGTAATTTTTTGTATCTCCGGACCAGTAGGTGGTGCTGTGCCGAAACGCTGCATGTTGCCTCAAGTCATGCTTGAGATGAAATGTACCAAGATTGGTTTGAATACGATAAAGTGTTGCAGAGATATTGCCTTAAGTGTGTTCTTGCAACTGCTACTTAAAATTTGTTTGCGCGTTTATCAAAAACGAATTAACGAATCAACTTGATTTGCAAGATTTTTTGTCAGCATGGTCTGAAGATGATCTGGTTCAATTTTTGTGCAAATCGGATTAACCATCTAGGACGAGTTCACAAAAGTAGGTTTTTCGGAAAATACAAAATGGCATGAAAAATTTAATGACAGAAAATGATTTCATATGGTGCAGTCGAATCGGCTTCAGCCAAGGAATCATAAAAAGTTAGTCCCATGAAAATAAGTCAATCTCACCCAAAGTTATAAGTGTTTGGGGAAAAAAATTCTCCACTAGGTGGCGCTGTTTCGAAACTTCTCAGGCTACTTCAGGGCATCGTGCTGATGACCCATACCAAGTTTCGTATCAATCCGTTCATGCAATCATAAAATACAGCATTTTAGCACATAATTCAAAATGGCCGACAGCCAAAATGGCCGATATGGTAAAATTGGATATCAGACGACTCGACATGCCGTCTTGAATCTAATGAGACCACTTTTATGATTTTTGACCAAAGAGTTCAGAAGTTATAAGCAAAAATAGCTGTTTTTTGTATCTCCGGACCAGTAGGTGGTGCTGCGCCGAAACGCTGCATGTTGCCTCAAGTCATGCTTGTGATGACATGTACCAAGTTTGGTTTGAATACGATAAAGCATTGTGGAGATATTGCCTTAAGGGTGTTTTTGCAACCGCTACATAAAATTTATTTGCGTGTTTATCAAAAACGAATTAACGAATCAACTTGATTTGCAAGAATTTTTGTCAGCATAGTCTGAAAATGATTTGGTTCGATTTTCGTGCAAATCGGATGAACCGTCTAGGACGAGTTCGCAAAAGTAGGTTTTTCGGAAAATTCAAAATGGCGGGAAAATTATTATGACGGAAAATTACGTCATAGGGTGGCTTGAATCGAATCGGCTTGAGCAAAGGATTCAGAGGAAAAAAGAATTTTGTTTCTAGCCCTTATGGTTAAAAAGTTATTAGCATAAACATGAGTCAAATGAGTCACCTTCGGTGCTTGGCCCCTAATAATAAATATAAATATATACTGACTGAAGTGATACAAATCCATGAACACATCCCATGATAAGAATGACCTTTATTGGTTGTCTTTGCTTTGCGTATCTGAACTACTACTAAAGCAGATAACAAAACTGGGAAGTTCAAGAAAATGCCAAAAATGTGTGACACATATTGGGTATGTCTGTTCTGAACCTTCTGATCCTTGTGATATGATACAATATAAAATTCCTTTTCTCTATTACTCGAACAGTGCAGCCAATTCATGATTTGTGACAATGCCATAACTTTCTGTTAATATTCTAAAACGAATGCCTATCCAAACAAAAGTAGGTAGCACACATCTTCTGCAATGCAATTCATTTTTAAAATCCACTGCAGTCTGTGTTTTCTAAGCACCATCTCAACGGACTCCTGCAAATCCTTAAATAATAAAAACACACGTTCAAAGGTGCAGGCAGGGGAATTTACTTCATTAGATCTTCATGATGTCCACATATATTATATCAATTGTACACTCAACAGTGCTGGTCTGGCTTTGCGGAAGATGACAGAGTAAGCCTTGGGTAAGCTTGTTTTATTAGCCCAGCTATTAGTAAGCCTGCTATTGTCTCTCAACTCTGTCTTTGAATTCAAAATAAACCTGCTGCCTTCAAATATACAGGACTTTCCCCCTTTGCGTGATAGTAACTATAAGTAAGTAAACAGCTCTTGTTATCTTAAAGATGTGTGGTAAAAAAATCAAGTGTTTAATGTTGTTTATATGTCTATGTGGTGTTTTTTAATATGCTATAAGACAAACCATATGCAAATTCATAAGTCAACACCATTGTTGAGTATTTTCTCTTTAAACCTCCAGTGAACCAAAGCCAGTCTCAAAAACATGGTTTGAAATTGCTGGTGTTTCTTATCAAGTCAAGTCACCTTTATTTATATAGTGCTTTTTACCATACCGATTGTTTCAAAGCTTAATAGTGACAACAGGAAAATAATGCAACAAAGTTTGTTCGTGCTGTACAGCCGCTCTGGAGAAAACAGTGATGTCATCGTCCAGCTCAGTTCAATTCTCATGCGGGCATGGTGTCAATGCGGGTAGATCAGTAATGTTGTTGAATATTTAGTGTCCCCAACTAAGCAAGCCAAAAACCAAAGGCGACAGTGGCAAGGAACCGAAACTCCATCAGGTGACAGAATGGAGAAAAGAAACCAGGCCCAGTCGGGGGGCCAACGAACAGTGTATGATTATGATTCAGGCAGCATTACAGGTCATCAGTCAGATTGGATCGGATTCATCGGAACATTCAGAATAATTAATCCAGTTCCATCTGATTGATTAGACACAAACTACCTTGGAACCAATCACATCAAAGTGCAGGTGGGTTTTAGCATATCATTAATTATGCTGTGAAGCAGGGGAGTCTCAATAGAAGCCAGGTTATCCCAGTATATTTTTCTGTTGATATGACAAATCTGGTACTGAGAAGGCGAACAGGAACATGGCTTGTGTTAGACTGGGTAAACTCAGCCTGATCATGCCAGCGATTTGATTTTGCCCTGCAACTCAGTCTGGAAACCAATCACAGACTGGCTTATCCACCTGGCGTGCTATTGGCAGGTTTAACACGATGACTGATAGAGAAGCGAAGGGTCGTTGCCCGTTGATCACGCCTCTTGTGGTCTGATTGGTTGAAGGACTATCCAATTGTGTGCAGAGTCATTTAATTTATGTTCGTTTATCACGCCTCTTGTGCAGTAGAAAATACATAGCAGACTCCCCAGACCAATGCTCAATCTTAAATTGAGCTTGGTCTGGCGATAGCAGTAATTAGGAGTTTGAGGCAAAAGTCATAGTTGATAGTTAGTTAATCGTGAGAATTGGACCCTAAACTAAAGTGTGACCCTAATATACACTCACCTAAAGGATTATTAGGAACACCATACAAATACTGTGTTTGACCCCCTTTCGCCTTCAGAACTGCCTTAATTCTACGTGGCATTGATTCAACAAGGTGCTGAAAGCATTCTTTAGAAATGTTGGCCCATATTGATAGGATAGCATCTTGCAGTTGATGGAGATTTGTGGGATGCACATCCAGGGCACGAAGCTCCCGTTCCACCACATCCCAAAGATGCTCTATTGGGTTGAGATCTGGTGACTGTGGGGGCCATTTTAGTACAGTGAACTCATTGTCATGTTCAAGAAACCAATTTGAAATGATTCGAGCTTTGTGACATGGTGCATTATCCTGCTGGAAGTAGCCATCAGAGGATGGGTACATGGTGGTCATAAAGGGATGGACATGGTCAGAAACAATGCTCAGGTAGGCCATGGCATTTAAACGATGCCCAATGGGCACTAAGGGGCCTAAAGCGTGCCAAGAAAAAAGTGTGCCCACACCATTACACCACCGCCACCAGGCATGATGGATCCATGTTCTCATTCTGTTTACACCAAATTCTGACTCTACCATCTGAATGTCTCAACAGAAATTGAGACTCATCAGACCAGGCAACATTTTTCCAGTCTTCAACCGTCCAATTTTGGTGAGCTTGTGCAAATTGTAGCCTCTTTTTGGTATATTGCATTAAAAATCTCTGGATGGAAACAAGATGATGCGCATAAATCCTGTGAATCCATTAAAAAATGTGTATAGGAAACTGCGCTCAATTGATTTTCAAAAGATTTTTATCTGATAAGACGACATGTGCATTAAAGGTCCCGTTCTTCGTGTTCTTTTGAAGCTTTGATTGTGTTTACAGTGTGCAATATAACATGTGTTCATGTTTCACGTGTAAAAAAAAAAAACAGTATTTTTAACACAATTTACTTATCTGTATACCGCTGTTTTCACTCTCCTAAAAACGGCTGATGACTTCCTTTATTCTATGAAGTCCCTCCTTCAGAAATACGTAACGAGTTCTGATTGTGCCAGCGGTTCCCGTGTTGTGATTTGACCGCAGCTTAGCAAACGTGGCACGGTTCCTGTGTTGTGTTTCGACAGCAGCTTAGCGCACGTGGAAAGATCACGCCTCTTAATGGGAGATATATGCGCTTAATGATCTCTACAGCGTCCCTGGGAAAGCCAAACAAAGGTGATTTGACTCCGTGATGAAAATAGCAGCGTCTCGACGACATGGCGACAAACACACTCAAACGCAACACTTCCTTTTCTCCACGCGACCGTCCTCTTCTCCACGTGGGACAGCAACAAGACCACGCCCCCTTTTTTCGCGTATTCTTGTGGGCGGAGGTTAGTCTGTTCTACTGACGTCATTTATGAAGGAAGTACCAGGATGTAGTCCAAGCCAGCCGTTCGCTGTAGGCTTTGAAAGGGAACTTCTGTTAAATAAAATATCTCGCTTGGCATTGAACTTTGAGCTTTATAATTTTACAGGTATTATTTATGCTCTAACAGCAACATTACACACTAACTAAAGTTTGAACAATGGGATCACGAAGAACGGGACCTTTAAACTAATATGAACAAAAATATTAGTGACTTTGCCTCAATAATGGATGTGACTGGATAACTGGAGTAACCAGTGGACCAGTTTCATTGCACAGGGTCTCAAATGTTGGTTTGAGCATTCTGAAATGCCTGAGCCAAAGTCTGTCATTAAAATGATTAGACCTTGTCAGCTGGTACCTTAGATGTAATTGTCATCTAATTTAAGAAAGTGTTAAAATGATGTACAAATTAGAGAGTATAATAACTGAGGCTGCACATGGCACAAAAAGTTGTTGTGAAAAACTCAGGGAGCATCTGCTCTAGCCTCTATAATTACACATATATGACACACTATTGGGGAAAATGAATCAAAAATAATTAGTTTGTTGAGTGGAGTGTGAGGTTTATATTTGTCAAGATGCCGCCAAAATTATTTTGTTAGGCCATAATAATAGGCCTGAACAGGCTATAAAATGCCTGAAATGTGTGCTTTAGAATTCCCTCACTCAATAACCTAAACAAATGAAATGACAGAACAAAAGGTCTATGGTCTGAATAAAGCACCTTTCATTCATGCCAAGCAGATAATTTGCCTGACAATAATTGCTGACACCCTGGCTGATATTTCACACCGATATCAACTGAGTGCAAAAGTAAGGCAATAACTCACCGACAATGAGACCAATCTCACAGTGATGGTCGTCATAGCCGCAGGTCATCATGGTGCCAACGGTGTCATTGATCACAGCAACAATGTCAATGTCAAAATCCTGCAGAGAGAAAAATAAAATGTTTATTTGGTATTTGAAACAAGCTGAAAAATCTATAAATAAAAGCATGTGAAACACGTATTCTAAATAAATGAAGCATGTGAAGCTATATGTAACAGCAATTTTAATGGATTGGACTCTGCTGGTAGATTCTGTAACTACACCTTATGGAGATTTAAAAAAAAAATCTTTTTACCATTTATAAATATTGGTTTAAAAAACCTGTATGCAGAAATATGTGCTCAAGAGCAATATTCAAATTGCAATATTCAAATCTCATTTTCTATTAAGCATTTAAGCACTAGCCAGCAGTGGCAGCTTCCACTTAATTTATTTTTGTGTGTGTGTTCAATATCTTATGGGGGAAAAAAAACAAGAACTTAAAAGATTAATCAATTGCATCACTGTATTGGCACCTACATGCAGTCTCAATACATTACACAATACAGGCTGGCACACTGGAGTGCAGCTTGCACCTTTATTCTGAACAGATTTCACATATTGGTGGGCATCACCAAAACTCACCATCCACTAACAAAATCTAAACAAAAGCATGTAAATACAAAAGAAGGCATATCTGTAAATAACATTTTAAGGTATGTTACAACATATTAGGCGGTAACTTAACACACATACCTTTCAGATAAAAGCACCAAACACCTGTTTACGTCTCGGTGTAAAAGAAATGAACCGTGCACACACTGACTTCTTAGTTAAGAGGTCCAATTTGTCCTGATGGATGTGACACACTGCAACATGGTTCAGCCTCTGCTGTGTCATAGTTGTGCATAACCAAGTCTTTAATCGTCTAAGAGCACTAAAGCTCCTCTCTGCCTCAGAGGACGAGACTGGTACCACAAGGAGTAATCTGATCAGAGTTTCAACTTCAGTAAATAAGCCTCGCACCTCTACTGGCAAATCCTACGGTTAAAAACTGTTAAAATGTATTTTATTAACATCACATTTTAAAAACTTAACATCAAATAACAGCATTAAAAACTTTCAAATAGAGAAAATGAAAGTGCAATTATATTATCACTTTGCATGAAATAAGACTCTTATAAAAACTCTTAAAAAAGACTTAAAAAAAATTGTGTTTGCATTTAGCCTCTGACAACATCAAATTCAGAAACGGAGAAAATACAAGTGTGGACTAACGTTAACGTTAGTTGTGCTTTGATTCATTTTGTCACTTTGCAAACTCCATGCAAAAAAAAAAAAAAAAAAATCTCAAATTGAGCCGGAGGTGGTAAATTCCTAATAATGTACGTATTTTATTAGATAGATACCTAAAATACGTTGCGCATACAGCTCAACTAACGCGATCGTTATAAAAGGTGTTTGAACAACAAAACACATCCACTTGCACATATTTGACAATCGGAATATCAGATATATCCTGCTATAGCTAACAAATTTGTGAAATTTTGAATAAAAAAGGAAATAAAAGCAGATCATCAGTCATTCAGCGCTATTGTGGCTGCGGTGTGACAAGCAATGAATGACGCGTCTCCCTGGGAAACAAAGTGATACTACGATCAATAACGTTCGCCTTGGAAAAACTTTTAAACTTACGTGTGAAAAGGTTAAGTAAGGCTTACATTTAAATGTGTCTTTGTTTTGTTTTGAGTGTATGGTCAATAAATAAAGGAATTAAAAAGATGGGCACAAAACCGGTTTGTCGCGCCCCTCGTCATGTCTCTATTCCCACCCCACCAGTGGGTCGCGCCCGCACCCCACACTTTGAGAAACGCTGAGCTAACTTAACAGCTAACTTAGCAATAGGGGTGCCTCCGTTTGGTCAGGATTTGTCTTTTTTTATTGGCTGGTGTCGACCAACAATGAAAAATCTTTGTCTGGCTGCCTTTCAGTGTCCTTTTCATCTTTCCGTCAGCTTTCTCCAACCATTCATCCCAGCGACTGCGCAAAATAGTGAACAAACTTGGTAGCGAAAGCGGGTTGCGTAATACCAAGTAGTCGGTGTGGTGGGTACATTACAGATTATTTAAAATATGATACTATCTTTCTTGCTGGCAAATGAAATTAATAAAGAAAACGAACAAAAGTATTAATTCGGAATATTTCATATTTATTTTAATCCGAACAATGTGATGATATTGGGGGGGTTATATTAGCTGGATCTGATTATTGAGGGGGTCATGACCCCCGTAACCCTCGTGCAAATTACACGCATGGGCAAAATGATCGCATTTTGCAATTTTTTTTCTCCTGCTGGTACGACTACATTTTGATAAGAGTTCGCAACCGGTGCGACCACCACGGTGCACAACTGATAAGAGCTGCCATTTCTGTTACATATGAGAAAAATCAAACTAAATGAAAGCAGAACGGAACCGTCGCTCGCTAGCCTGACCTGGCAGCCAACTCTGGTGCTTCTGCAGATTCAGCTCCCTGTGCCACGTCTCTGGTTCCCTAAGCAACTGTCTTATCTCCATTGTTGCCTTGGGTGACTTGAGCTCCCTCATCCCTGACCAGCCTGTTCTCCTGTTGTGTACCCTGCCCAATAGTTTGGACTGTGTTCCACCTCACCTATCATGGGCTGTGCCATTTGTTATTTGTTAAATATCACCCCCCTGTCCTCTCAACAGAACCCTGACAGCCTATACAGTAGAAATAGTATTAAAATGTGAAATAGTATTACAATACTAAACAGATGTGCTCTATTTTAATATACTGTAAAATGTAATTTATTCCTGTGATGCAAAGCTGACTTCTCAGCATCATTACTCCAGTCTTCAGTTTCACAGTGTCTTTCAGAAATCATTTTAATATGCTAATTTGATGCTTAAGAATGCTTATGCATATTTTTTGTGGAAACTGTGATAAAATATTGATGAGTGTGCATATGAATATGAAGTGTGCCATTTTGGACAGGGCCCATTATATCGATGGCTTTAGCATGTAAAAGCATGACACGCTGACTAGTTATACTCACCCCTCTCTTCTTGATGGCTTTTCTCAAAAGGCCCACAACATCTCTCCCCTCCACTCCACTCGCCTTAAAACCTTTGGTCCATGACACCAGAAAACTCTGTACAGAAATAAGGGTAACCATGGAAACATGGCACTCTCACTGAAGAGCTGCTAATTTTAGTTTTTTCTTCCTCCTTTAATATTTACCTCATCTAGTTTGGTCTGCTGGCAAGGAAATGAAAAGGTAAAGCCTAGAGGCAGCTTCTTCTCTTTGATGCCTAATTTTTCAAGGAAATTGGCCAAGGATTCCGCTATGTGATCGAAGAGCTGGAAAAAAGGAAATAAAGACAGAATTAATTTTAATACTCATTTAACCCTTCTAGGGTCTTCGGGTCTTTTCTGACCCCATAGGACGTTTGCTCAAATTAAAAAAAAAATTCCCTTTGTCCAAATGGCATGAGACTTTGTACAGTTGTCAACACTCTAGATCTAGATCTACAAATAAAAAAAATTAATTGGATTGACATCTGTTTTTATGTTCGTGTGACAAAAAAAAGTCACACTCAGGCTTAGAAAATGGACAAAATTCATCCTCAAAAACAGACACAACACAGAACACCTATGCAGAAATGAAGTGGTACACTTCCAATAATGCATAAAACATCCATAATGCAAAATGATCATGCACACACACACACACACACACAGGAATACATTTGTTATTGCTGTTGAGTTCATTGCATTTTGATGTTCATGTTGTGTATCATTTACTCAATATGTAATATAACTGTTCATTTCTGTTAATTTTTGTTCTGATACAGTTAGTAACTGAAGTTTAAATTTGTAGAATTATAAGAAAATCTGATGTTTGAAATAAATGATAAACTCTAACTCTTTTCTCTTGTTCAGGTTTGATTCTAATCATAATGTAACATCATTGAAAAAAATATTTTTTCAGTACAAAAAAAAAAGCTAAACTTTGACAAAATTAATTAATTTTAATTGTTATAATTGTGATTTCATAACATTTAGATATGAATCCAACTGAAAAATACTTGAGAAAAGATGTATTTCAGTCAGTCAAATAGCACATAGCAAATAGTGGAGCTCTGCAGCCATTTACTGGTAAAAGTAGTTTGTTTTATTTTAAAACTGTATTTTGCAAAAGATGGGCAAAAATCTTACACTAAACCATGTCAAATTATCCATGTTATCTCCACGAATTGAAAGTTAGAAATTTGGGTCTTTTTGACATAAAAAATGATTTTTCTTTGAAAATCCGTAAAAAAAAATATATATATTTTTTATTTATTTATGTAAATTAAAAAATGATTATGCCCCTATTGATGTTGAGTAAAAACATTAATAAACAGAGTAAAATTACATTTGTTCTAAAAAAAACTATTTGGTAGAAAATACTGTTTTGTTACAAATTACATTTTGTTGCCTGCGGTCTGTGGAGACCCCAAAGACCCTGAGTGTAATTCCCAAACGAAGACTGTACGCTTAGCTTAGATTAAGAATCCATTAGTCAAAAGTGACCCATGCCAAAATGTCTAAATATAGCTCAATATGTTAAATAGCAAACTAATTATGTAGATCAAAAGTCTATGTACAAGAACCCAGGTAATCTTACAAAGCGCGAGTTAGTCCAAAGGTGTCGTTGTTTTCATCTTTTAAGAATGACATTTTTTGGAGACTAGCTACAAAATCATAAGCACAGTATCATTGTTTTGAAATGAATAGCTCTTTGTATTGAACTAAAATGGAAACAAAGCCCAGAGAAGCTTTTGAAAGTGAAAAGTTTCTATGTAGAAATCCAATTGGGGACAGACAATCAATATATTGTGCAGTCTCCCTAGGTAACAGATTTCATATTGAAATTACAAAGCCATATTGCCATGGGGTGTGAGGAACCAGGTGAAACTCATCATCTTCTGCCAGCTGGGTTCCAAATGTACCTTCCACCTCCTGGTCATGCGCTCTTACACTAAAAAAAAAGGTTCTATATGGCACCAAAAATGGTTCTTGGCTCGTAATCATAGGGGAACCTTTTTTAGTGCAATATAGCACCAATTTTGGTGCTTCAGTGGTTCTTCAGCGGTTCTTCACAGGTTCTTTGACTAAGGTGCTATATAGCACCTCTGAAGAACCACTGAAGCACCAAAATTGGTGTCCAAACAGTGAACACATCCACTGGCCAAACTAACACGTCGCAGAAGCTGGGATGAAGTGTGTGGGGAAACATTGGTTCGGTATTACACCACTCATGATTCAGTTCCCAGCCACCTAAGAGGCACTTTCATGCATTTTCATTTAGCACAACATTTCATTTATTTCGTTTTTAGCTATATATATTTTTTTGTTTTATGGTAGTGTATAAGATTATTAGGATGAAAGGTTTGTTGTAGTATCTCTAACTGCTTTATATTGTTTGCTGAAACCAATAATATACAACTGACTGCATTATTTCATGGTAATAAGCTTATTAATAGGAATAAAATATAAGATATAAAACAAACTGATGCAACGGTTTTATATTTAGGATTAAATTATATGAAATGCATTTAAGCATTAACAAGTGTAGAAGAAAGAATGTGCATTACATGCATTAAACTGGTAATTTCATGCAGACAGATGGTGTTTTTTCATACAGGCCCAGAGATAAAAACAGATGCCTTGTGCATTACATTTATGTATATGACAGATGTTTTTATCCAAAGCGAATTACATTGCATTCAAGGTACACATTTACATTTTTATCAGTTCTTGCTTTCCATGGGAACAGCGATCATGCTCTGCTGTTTGAGCTACAGTAAAGTTATGTAGAACCTTTACCAGACCGAACATGTATATAATACAAATCATATTTGTTACTTTAGAATATAACTTTTTTTTTTTAAGTTAAATTGTTTTATTCTGTTATCATTGACTCAGCCTCATATTATTCCAGATGTTATTTTGAAATTTTAGTTTTGGTAACCATCGACTTCCATTATCAAGACAAAAAAAAAAAAGAATCTTATACAACTTTTACAATATCTTCTTTTATATTTCACAGAGGAAAGAAAGTCATAATAGGTTTGGTACAGGGTGAGTAAATGACAGAATTTTCATTTTTAGGTGATCTATTCAATTTAAATATAATCTACCCAATTATGAATCAAGATAAGAACTCCCTGCATAAGAATTGTCACAGGTTTTTAAACATGAATATGTGCTTAGCAAAGCTAGACCCAGAGTAAGAAAGACTCAAAAACAGAAGACAAGCAAAAGAAAGAATAAAATATGCTTCCGCTCACACTCCTCACCTCAGTCCCACTGCCTCTCATGATGTTCTCTGGAATGGCATAGATCTGGTTCTCCATCTCCACCTTCTGCTTCCCATTACTGGACACCCTGACAAGCAGAATGCGGAAATTGGTTCCTCCCAAGTCCAGGGCAAGGAAGTCACCCGTTTCTACAAACAAATTGAACATACAGTGAGGAAAATAAGTATTTGAACACCCTGCTATTTTGCAAGTTCTCCCACTTAGAAATCATGGAGGGGTCTGAAATTGTCATCGTAGGTGCATGTCCACTGTGAGAGACATAATCTAAAATAAAAAAAAAATCCAGAAATCACAATGTATGATTTTTTAACTATTTATTTGTATGATACAGCTGCAAATAAGTATTTGAACACCTGAGAAAATCAATGTTAATATTTGGTACAGTAGCCTTTGTTTGCAATTACAGAGGTCAAACGTTTCCTGTAGTTTTTCACCAGGTTTGCACACACTGCAGGAGGGATTTTGGCCCACTCCTCCACACAGATCTTCTCTAGACCAGTCAGGTTTCTGGCCTGTCGCTGAGAAACACAGAGTTTGAGCTCCCTCCAAAGATTCTCTATTGGGTTTAGGTCTGGAGACTGGCTAGGCCACGCCAGAACCTTGATATGCTTCTTACAGAGCCACTTCTTGGTTATCCTGGCTGTGTGCTTCGGGTCATTGTCATGTTGGAAGACCCAGCCTTTACCCATCTTCAATGCTCTAACTGAGGGAAGGAGGTTGTTCCCCAAAATCGCGCAATACATGGCCCCGGTCATCCTCTCCTTAATACAGTGCAGTCGCCCTGTCCCATGTGCAGAAAAACACCCCCAAAGCATGATGCTACCACCCCCATGCTTCACAGTAGGGATGCGTGTTCTTGGGATGGTACTCATCATTCTTCTTCCTCCAAACACGTTTAGTGGAATTATGACCAAAAAGTTATATTTTGGTCTCATCTCAATCAAATCATCTCAATCATTCAAATGGTCATTGGCAAACTTAAGACGGGCCTTGACATGTGCTGGTTTAAGCAGGGGAACCTTCCGTGCCATGCATGATTTCAAACCATGACGTCTTAGTGTATTACCAACAGTAACCTTGGAAACGGTGGTCCCAGCTCTTTTCAGGTCATTGACCAGCTCCTCCCGTGTAGTTCTGGGCTGATTTCTCACCTTTCTTAGGATCATTGAGACCCCACGAGGTAAGATCTTGCATGGAGCCCCAGTCCGAGGGAGATTGACAGTCATGTTTAGCTTCTTCCATTTTCTAATGATTGCTCCAACAGTGGACCTTTTTTCACCAAGCTGCTTGGCAATTTCCCCGTAACCCTTTCCAGCCTTGTGGAGGTGTACAATTTTGTCTCTAGTGTCTTTGGACAGCTCTTTGGTCTTGGCCATGTTAGTAGTTGGATTCTTACTGATTGTATGGGGTGGACAGGTGTCTTTATGCAGCTAACGACCTCAAACAGGTGCAGTGTTTCCCCTACAATGTATTCACAGCGGCGCAGCGCCGCCGCTGGATTTTCAGCGCCACTGCAAAATCTTCACATGATCAGTAATATCACGACATTCACTTACACACTGTAAAGGAGAGAGAGAGAGAGAGATTGACGACAAAAATGTAGTCTGCTTACACTTTCACAATATCACAGGGCTGTAATATTAATCTTATTTTCGCTTCCAAGGATTAAAAAAAGAAGATATGAGGTAAAACTATTATAAACTATGCTCGCGCATTGTCTAGCACAACTTCCTTCCCTTCACAGCGCGCGCTGTCATTTCTCCACAAACATGTATTTAACGTCAAATTCAGCACAATCCGTGATTGTTGTCAAATGCACACTCCACTTTGGCTAAATTGCAGAACGTGTTTGATTAAATGAAAAGCACAATAATCCGCGCAATAGATGCTGTTTCCAAGTTCAAGGCGGGTGTGTGTGTGTGTGTGTGTGTGTGTGTGTGTACGCACGCTGCGAAACGGACCGACTTGCACATATGCTTCGTGTGCGCGACTAAACCATCAAATACACAACAAAATAGCCTATATCTCAAAATGACAGGCTTGGAGAGTATTCACTTAAACACAGTTTAGCTTAAATGGGCGTAAAGGGGAGAATGATTTTAGATCTGCGTCTTAAAGGGGCAGCATCTAATAAACCTTGTGACGATTGATCCACAATGTGAATCAAAACAACAATATATACGTATATATATATATATATATATATATATATATATATATATATATATATATATATATATATATATATATATATATATATATATATATATATATATATATATATATATATATTCGATTAATAAAAACGTAAGGTAAAAAAAAACATCATGTAATAATATTTCACAATATTAGGCTACTGTTTTTTCCGGTATTTTTAATTAAATAAATGCAGGCTTGATAAGCATGAGACTTTTTGCAAAAACATAAAATAGTATCCAAATTTTTCCAGTATTTATTTATTTTTTTAGATATTGCCCCTTTCTTACATTTGAGCCCTTGCCCCTTAGGAACTTTCTGCACGTCCCTGCAGGTTATTGAAGTAAAATAGGCTATAAGCTAGTCACCTTTTAAACTAATGAAAAGCTTAATTTGGATTTTAATGTTCAAAATGTCTATTTCTATCCACAAAACTTGCCAGAAGTCATGGTTTAAGGGTTTTTTTTTTTTTTTTTTTTTATTCCGGAGGTGCATGCCCCCGGACCCCCCGACGAGCGGCTAACCTCCGGCACGTAACAGCACCGCTGTTGGAAACAATTCTAGGGGAAACACTGAGGTGCATCTAATTTAGGATAATAATAAATGGAGTGGAGGTGGACATTTTAAAGGCAGACTAACAGGTCTTTGAAGATCAGAATTCTAGCTGATAGACAGGTGTTCAAATACTTATTTGCAGCTGTATCATACAAATAAATAGTTAAAAAAATCATACATTGTGATTTCTGGATTTTTTTTATTTTTATTATGTCTCTCACAGTGGACATGCACCTACAATGACAATTTCAGACCCCTCCATGATTTCCAAGTGGGAGAACTTGCAAAATAGCAGGGTGTTCAAATACTTATTTTCCTCACTATACATTTAGAATAGATTTCAAGAATAAAGACAAAATTACAAGAACAAAGCGGTCATAATACATTTCATTACTATTTTACAAATAGTCCAAGTTTTGACAATGTCAAAAGATCAAAACATACAGTATTAAATTATGAGAATAAAGGGTTACAAAGTATTTTATAAAATATTGTTACAGTGTATTTACACAAACAAGTACTAAGTAATATTAATTAACTACATGTGTTTACTATAGGGTTAAGGTTAGGGTTAGTAGCTTGTAATTGTTGCTTATAATCATTACTATAGTAAGTACATAACTGTTATTAACTGTTAAGTTGAAGCATTATGAGAACAGTTGTAATAATTGTAATATGAGTTGTAATGTTATAAAGTTGTGAGGAAGGTAATATCAAAGCAGACATTCTTATAAGCAGTGCGGGGAACTTCCAAATTGCAGTCAGTTACTGATTTCAAATTGCATGACAAACATTGCAGTTAGTAATGTAATCTGACTACTTTTGTAATTACATTTAGATTACCTTTGACCTAACTTGTTTATCACATTGATTTGAATAGGATAATCTTGTACCATATTGATATAAAAATACAGAGAAAGAAAATATATTCCATTCTTTGTTATTAACAACATGAAGTGCATTAAATATTACATTACGTCAGAGTTTCCCAGCAAGGGGTTCATGAGTTTAGTGAAAAGCTATTAAGTAATTCAATCATAAAAATGTATCATTTTAAAATAAAAACAATCAAAATAAAACATTTACTAAAAAAGGACCTGCATGTCATGTTACCATTAACCAACATAAGAGAACCGTGAACTTATTATTATTTATTATTATTATTATTATTATTATTATTATTATTATTACTACTACTAACTTATTCATTTAAAATCTAAGGACTTACTTCAAGTAAATATATTAGGGGAAAAAGAGGATCCACTGACAAAAGTTGGGAATGCCTGCATTGCATGTAAATATGAAATGATGTGAATTTGAATGTGTTTGAAAGACAAAAGCCTTCCAAGGACAGTAATAAATGCTTAAAGGTGCAGTGTGTAATATTTATGAGGATCTATTTGCAGAAATGCAATATAAGATACATAATTATGTTTTCAGTGGTTGTTTTCAGCTAAAATTTACACCCTGCACCTTAATTTGACTGAGTGATAATTCAAATAATAATGAATGCGTTCGTCAGGAGCTGATTAGGTATGCAAAGCAGCAACGTTGAGAAAACACTGAATTATGAACAATTTACTGCATTGTGAGAATAACATGTAATCATGTAATCAATAGAATAGTAACTATAGTCTGCATACGAGTATTTTAAAATATAATTTAATCTAATTACAAGCATTTCATTTTTTGAATCTAATTACATAATCCAGATGTAACTGATACATGTAATCAGTTACTACCCAGTAATGCTTAATACTTATAAGGCAATTAATGTACTAAAACAAACAAGGAGAACAACAACTCTCACTTTCCCTTAGTCAATTACACTGTCTATCGCCAAAATCAACCACAACATAATCCAAAAGGGAAAGACAATACTTGTATATTAAACCTACATTATGCCAGCAGCTATTTCCCTGTAGCCCAAGACTGGTTTCCCACTAAAGCTAAGCAGGGTTGAGCCTGGTCAGTACCTGGATGGGAGACTTTCAGGGAAAACTGGACAGCTGCTGTAAGAGGTGTTACTGAGACCAGCAAGGGGTGCTCACTGTCTGTGTGGGTCCTAATGCCCTAGTATTGTGATGGTGACACTATACTGTCTAAAAAAGGCGCCATCCTTCAGTCCTGACTCTATGTGGTTGTCCTCTCCCAGGATGTCCTTTAAAAAATTTAAATAAAAAAAAAAGAGTAGGGGTGTAACCTCGGCCCCCTGGCTAAACTTGCCTTTTGACCTCTGTCCATCATCATGGCCTCCTAATCATCCCCGTATACTAATTGGCTTCATCACTCCATCTCCTCTCCACCAATAAGCTGGTGTGTGGTGGGTGTACCGGCGCAAAATGGCTGCAGTTGCATCATTCAGGTGGATGCTGCACATAGGTGGTGGTTGAGGGGATTTTAACCAAGACACGGACCGTGTCCATGCATCGCGCATCAATGACGTTATACCAGCGTTATCCTTGATTTTGTAGAAACCATAGTAAAACCAAAAACGCTTTAATATATGATGTGTTTTATTAGATAGGTGAGCAACTGTTTGGATACATTCATAGACGGAAAATGAATCATCGTTAAATAGCTGAAACACAGTCTTATCATTTAAATCTGGTTTTCTTGATTTACCGAGAGTACCATGTTTTACCATGCCTAATATCGATCTAGCTTACTGCAGTGTGCAACAAGTGTCTCATAGTAGCTGCCTAGCGAATGCCCAGAGTAGCATTATAACATGTGACCCTGGACCACAAAACCAGTCATAAGGGTCAAATTTTTGAAATTGAGATTTCAATGAATAAATAAGCTTTCCATTGATGTATGGTTTGTTAGGATAGGACAATATGTGGAAAATATTTGAAGATCTGAAAAATGTTAATATTGAGAAAATCGCCTTCAAAGTTGTCCAAATGAAATCCTTAGCAATGGATATTACTACTAATAATAATACATTTATACATTTACGGTAGGAAATGTACAAAATCTCTTTACTTAAAATCCTAATTATAATTTTGACCCATACAATGTATTGTTGGCTATTGCCACAAATATACCAGTGCAACTTATGACTGGTTTTGTGTTCCAGGGTCACATATAATAAAATAGAACTGTGATACCCCATATACACATGACCGGAAGAAGCGGAAGCTGTGCATTAATAAAAGCGCCACTGCTCTCGAGCCATGTGTCGCGCACGTCTCTCAGCAATCGCTCCAGTGACCTCGTCCCGCTCCAGCGGCTTTCAGCCCCTCCCTGCTTCATACTATAGTAACTTTAATAAATCTTTAATACATTAGCTCATCCATGATTTCTGGATGAGACAACAACTCCCATGATTATTGCCTCATCGACACAGCATCCTCAATAAACCCGTCTCCGGCGTGATAACTCCGATTGTTCGAATATTACAATTTAATAATTGTTAAATCGATATGTCATTCTCAATAAACCCATCTCCGGCGTGTTGCCTCCGATCTTTCGAATATTGCACTTTACTAATTGTTTCATCAATACGGAATCCTCAATAAACCCGTCTCCGGCGTGTTGCCGCCGTTCTTTCGAATATTGCGATCTATTATGACCTCTGACCTGTAAAGTTGCCAGAATAATAATAATAATAATAATAATAATAATAATAATAATACGCTGTTTGTTAATTGGCCAGAGAAGAACTGGCACCCCGACTGAGCCTGGTTTCTCCCAAGGTTTATTTTTCTCCATTAGGCCACCTGATGGGGTTTTGAAACAATCTGCATTGTTAAAAGTGCTATATAAATAAAGTTGACTTGACGATTACGCAAAATCAAGGCGTCATCAAGCTACGCCGTTGGTTTGAATAAGTGACCTCAAGCGGCGAAAATTACATATTGTGCCTTTAAGTGTTATGACTTGTTTCTCATCACTTTATTCTTGTAATGTTACAATGTTTAATGTGGCACTAAAATGCCATCACACTAATTACTTCCTTGTAACTGGGTGGGCTAAGGTTCTGAGCAATGTGTGTGCTGGAGGAATTTCGGATTTTTGAAAGCTCACAGTACTTTGAATTTTCAGTACTTTTTATTTCCAAAGGGAAATGGGGATGTATCACGATATGACATCTTCTGAACTATTTCTTGCATGCTTTTCAATGCTTAACACCCCTTATAGTGGAGCGGCTAACTGATATAATCGTTCAGTTTATGATACAAGCGTGAAAATTGGCATGAGCAGTCTCCATGGGTCACTTGACAAGAAAATTGTCCGAGCCACTTGAAATTTCAAGATGGCGGCCATTTTTCAAGGAGCAGTTAAGTGATATAGTGGTTTATTTGGTGATACAAGCATGAAAATTGGCATGAGTAGTCTCTGATGGTCACTAGACTAAAAGCCACCCACAGCTACTTGAAATTTCAAGATGGCGGCCATTTTTCAAGATGGCCGACACCTTAGTGGAGCAGTTAAGTGATATAGTGGTTTATTTGGTGATACAAGCATGAAAATTGGCATGAGCAGTCTCTGATGGTCACTAGACTATAAGCCACCCACAGCTACTTGAAATTTCAAGATGGCGGCCATTTTTCAAGATGGCCACCAACTTAGTGGAGCAATTAGGCTTAATAAATCATTTAGTTGGTGATACAAGCATGAAAATTGCCTTGTGCTGCCTCAAAGGGTCATTTGACAAGAAACCACCCACAGCAACATAACATTTCAAGATGGCGGCATTTTTTCTGGATTACTGCTGCCCGCCATGTGGATCTTTAAATGATACATTTTCTCATAGAAATGTATTGGGTTCCTCAAAAGACTCTGTCAAGAGAGGTAGTTTGACTGTGTTTTGTCTGACTCCTCACCCATGACCTGTCCAGTTTGGTAAAGCCTGTCAGGAGTTGCCTCCCACCGGCATAGCTCTCAGGGTTCATTGAGGTACACAAGCTCCTCTACCACGACAAGGTAACAGTCACAAGGGAGGTTTTTTTTTTTTTTTTTTTTAACAGTTATCAAACATGTCAAATTAATACTGAGAGGTGGGGAAACAAAAATAAGATTAATAAATTAGTACAGTTGTGGTGCTGAACGGGCAGTGCACCAAACAATAAATTGAGCAATGACTAATTCTGGATGTTAATAAGAACAGATCCAGAGGCAATAGCGACTCTGGCTGACACAGCCATGGAACCATGACAAACAGAAAGTATCTCAAACAATACTAAGGAACTAAACTGAAAATGTCACAGTGATAGTCTGGTGACAAAATAAAACATGATGCGCCGA
Organism: Romanogobio albipinnatus; assembly: GCA_023566225.1. Taxonomy (NCBI): domain Eukaryota; kingdom Metazoa; phylum Chordata; class Actinopteri; order Cypriniformes; family Gobionidae; genus Romanogobio; species Romanogobio albipinnatus. Next base: position 11,871,091 of record CM042242.1, on the reverse strand, counting down.
TGTGGCGAGGGGAAGCCGAGCCATAGGCCTACACCGGAAAACATAGAGGACTAACACTGGCAAAAGAAACATGCAAATAGGTTCTAGCAGGGGCAACTACATAATTCATACATGCTTTTACCAAGCACTTTGATGTATGGGATACAACTAAGTTCATGCTTTAACCCTACACTTAGTCCGATCATTCATCCAATGCCATTTATATCCCGTGCGATCTGTACACCATCCGGTTAACTAAAACCCCATTAACCTTGGCCCGGCTCTCCCGCGCTGGCACAACCTGTCAATTCAGGTGCGGCTATCTAACTGTTTTGGGGTAGATTAGACAGCATTTGGGATACCAACTTTACAATTAGCTGACATTGAACCCCACTCTGAGTTTAACAGCAGTGATATATCACCAGTGTGCCCTGGTAGTGCAGATATTCACTCTTGTCTAATCTATCAATAATCAACAAATCAACACAACTGTATTTTGATGCGTTAAAAGTTGTTCTTTAGAATAATCTAAAACATATCAAATAAAATGACACCAAATCATCCTTAATGAAAAAAAAACCAATACATTTATATCGGAAAATTGATCTTTTGAGGATTCAGGGGTCGGTCATCTTGAAAATAGAAATTTCAAGTGGCTGAGAGTGTTTTCTTGTCAAGCAATCCTTAGAGACAGCTCAAGGCAATTTTCATGCTTGTATCACCAACTAAATTATTTCTTAAGCCTAATTGCTCCACTAAGGTGGTGGCCATCTTGAAAAATGGCCGCCATCTTGAAATTTCAAGTAGCTGTGGGTGGCTTATAGTCTAGTGACCATCAGAGCATGCTCATGCCAATTTTCATGCTTGTATCACCAAATAAACCACTATATCACTTAACTGCTCCACTAAGGTGTCGGCCATCTTGAAAAATGGCCGCCATCTTGAAATTTCAAGTGGCTCGGACAATTTTGTCAAGTGACCCATGGAGACTGCTCATGCCCATTTTCACGCTTGTATCATAAACTGAACGATTCTGCCAAACATAAGCACTTAGCCGCTCCACTATTAAAGGTCTTTCAGAAAGCATTTATTAAACTCTAAATGTGAGGACAGGACAGATGTCTGCCAGCACAGGTGTGGTGTGCTGTAATGTACAACATCAGTATAACATCAGGCTTTGTGCGCCCAACCCTAAGATCTCACTTCAAAACGAAATGATAAACATACCCTTTGCAAACAAAATGTTTTGCAAGAAGGAAGTTGTTTAAATCCATGTCAACAAGAAAAGTATCTCTTCAAGAGAAAGCAAAAGGTGTTGCAAACAGGAACCACTGAATCATGACATGAGAGTCCCTGAGTAACAGGGATGGCAAACATCCATTTGGACACAAATCCACCTTGATCTCTCAGATCAGTATAATTCCCTTGGCAACACTTCCCAGCAGCCTTTTGTGGCTCGCACCCACATAACTACTTTTCTGTGTGCAGGCATTCTTTCCAGGAACCCGACTACAGTTATTCTTTTCACACTCCACTTGAGACATTGTCTCATCCCACGTGCACAGTCAAACACTCTCTGATGCCAGTGACAGCATTGGGTTGGTGACAGTCACTGTGACAGAAACACATACTCAAACACACCAACAGTGACGGGTGATAATAACACACCTGGAGAGCTGGATTAATCATTTCATCTCATCTCAAAACAAAAAGAGACCACTTCCAGGACAGAACAATGCGTGTTCCACAGGATGCTTTCCATTTGTATCAAGCTAAAGACAACAATATACCTCCACCCATGACTTGACCCACATGGAACCTGATGCCAACAGATTCTCACAGGATATGGAAGCTTTTCATTCACAATATTCAATACATATTTTTTTTTGTTTCTTTTCATCATTATAATTAGATTAAGTATTATTTATAAATGTTGTTGACATACAAATGCCTTCAAATGTAATTGGATAATTAAAGGGATAGTTCACCCAAAAAACAATTTTTATGTTTATCTGCTTACCCCCAGGTCATCCAAGATGTAGGTGTCTTTGTTTCTTCAGTAGAACACAAATTAAGATTTTTAACTCCAACCGTTGCAGTGTGATAGTCGTATAATGCATGTCAATGGGGATATTTTAGAGTATGAGAGCAATGAGAGTAAAAACATAGACATTCGAATCCTTATTAAACCATGCGTCTCGTGGCAACACATTGATGTCTTAAGACACAAAACGATCAGTTTCTGCGAGAAACCGAACAGTAGTTATGTTATTTTTTTACCTCTTATCAGACGAATGTCATCTAGTATTCCCAGCGCCATAACTTCCAGCGAATAAGGTCAAAATACTTGCGCGATCAAAGAGATTATATATATATATATATATATATATATATATATACATACATACATACACAGGGAGTGCAGAATTATTAGGCAAATGAGTATTTTGACCACATCATCCTCGTTATGCATGTTGTCTTACTCCAAGCTGTATAGGCTGGAAAGCCTACTACCAATTAAGCATATTAGGTGATGTGCATCTCTGTAATGAGAAGGGGTGTGGTCTAATGACATCAACACCCTATATCAGGTGTGCATAATTATTAGGCAACTTCCTTTCCTTTGGCAAAATGGGTCAAAAGAAGGACTTGACAGGCTCAGAAAAGTCAAAAATAGTGAGATATATTGCAGAGGGATGCAGCAGTCTTAAAATAGCCAAGCTTCTGAAGCGTGATCATCGAACAATCAAGCGTTTCATTCAAAATAGTCAACAGGGTCGCAAGAAGCGTGTGGAAAAACCAAGGCGCAAAATAACTGCCCGTGAACTGAGAAAAGTCAAGCGTGTCAAACTCAAACTCAGAGACATGGCCAAGGTAAGAAAGGCAGAAAGTCGACCACCACTGAACAAGACACACAAGCTGAAACGTCAAGACTGGGCCAAGAAATATCTCAAGACTGATTTTTCTAAGGTTTTATGGACTGATGAAATGAGAGTGAGTCTTGATGGGCCAGATGGATGGGCCCGTGGCTGGATTGGTAAAGGGCAGAGAGCTCCAGTCCGACTCAGACGCCAGCAAGGTGGAGGTGGAGTACTGGTTTGGGCTGGTATCATCAAAGATGAGCTTGTGGGGCCTTTTCGGGTTGAGGATGGAGTCAAGCTCAACTCCCAGTCCTACTGCCAGTTTCTGGAAGACACCTTCTTCAAGCAGTGGTACAGGAAGAAGTCTGCATCCTTCAAGAAAAACATGATTTTCATGCAGGACAATGCTCCATCACACGCGTCCAAGTACTCCACAGCGTGGCTGGCAAGAAAGGGTATAAAAGAAGAAAATCTAATGATATGGCCTCCTTGTTCACCTGATCTGAACCCCATTGAGAACCTGTGGTCCATCATCAAATGTGCGATTTACAAGGAGGGAAAACAGTACACCTCTCTGAACAGTGTCTGGGAGGCTGTGGTTGCTGCTGCACGCAATGTTGATGGTGAACAGATCAAAACACTGACAGAATCCATGGATGGCAGGCTTTTGAGTGTCCTTGCAAAGAAAGGTGGCTATATTGGTCACTGATTTGTTTTTGTTTGGTTTTTGAATGTCAGAAATGTATATTTGTGAATGTTGAGATGTTATATTGGTTTCACTGGTAAAAATAAATAATTGAAATGGGTATAAATTTGTTTTTTGTTAAGTTGCCTAATAATTATGCACAGTAATAGTCACCTGCACACACAGATATCCCCCTAAAATAGCTAAAACTAAAAACCACTTCCAAAAATATTCAGCTTTGATATTAATGAGTTTGTGTTCATTTGACAACATGGTTGTTGTTTAATTATTAATGTTGTAAAATTAATCCTCAAAAATACAACTTGCCTAATAATTCTGCACTCCCTGTATATGTATATATATGTATATATATATATATATATATATATGTATATATATATATATGTATATATATATATATATATATATATATATGTATATGTATATGTATATGTATATGTATATGTATATGTATATGTATATATATATATATATATATATATATATATATATATATATATATATACATATACATACACACACACACATATGCCTCATTCAACCTATCCATGCAGGCACTATTGAGGAATCTATGTATATATCTATGATCGCGCCGGAAGTGATGGTGCGGGGGATGGCTGATGCAGAGCCATAGAAAAAAATGAAATACTTTTTTAAATATGGATATTTTTCTTACACAAATGCATCGATTAGCTTCAGAAGGCCTTTATTAACACCCCGGAGCCGCGTGGAGCACGCTATTTGATGGACAGATGCATTTTTTTATGGACTTCAAAAACAGAGCAACTATTACTGCCATTATAATTATATTGGATTAGCCAGAACATTTTTAATATAACTCAGATTTTATTTGTCTGAAAGAAGACTGTCATATACACCTCGGATGACTTGAGGGTGAGCAAATCATGGGCTAATTTTCATTTTTGGGTGAACTATCCCTTTAAGCCACACTTGCAAATCATAAATGTTATTGCATTACATATCATGAATAACATTTTAAGCAAAACATTTCACAAAAAGAAAGTTTGAAATTATAACAATGCAATTTGGGAACTTTGCTTTGAACTACACAACTGTTCAAAAGTTCAGGGTCAATACGATTTTTCGAAAGAAGTTAAGGGCACAGTATGTTAGTTTTGCCGCAAGAGGTTGCTTATTCAAAACAATGGTGTAGCTTGAAAATGCCGTGAATGAGTGTGGATACCACCAACTGCGTTCTTGCAGATATCCGATGCTATAGCGATCAGTGAGCCGAGAGCGCACATACACGGTTTGCGCATCAATTATGACGGACACGGGCGTGCCTAGTCACTGCAATCGTCTTTACCTTTACTGCTCCGAATCCAAATAATCACTGAATGCGTACGAGAAAGGTGGTTCTTTCTTGTAATTTATATTTTTAATTTATATAATTTATCTTTTATTATTTAACGAATTAATGAATTATATTAATATATTCAAATTAATTTTAAGTTATCTCGCAGCCCAACCGGAGGATCACTGAGGCCCCCAAGTGGGCCGTGGCCCACAGGTTGGGAACCACTGTATTAAAGTTTTATTAATGTTACGGTGGTATGACGCAGGACGCGTCGAGAGCCCTTGGGAGCGAATGCTAGAGAGACCTGTGCGAAACACTGGTCTCTGAGCTTTTATTATGCTTGTGCTGCACTCGGCGATTCAGCTCTTTTAGCTGCGTATGTGGGGTAACGCTGTGCAGTTTTACATGGTTAAAACAATATTTATACTAAATACATTTGAGTGTGTTGAAAATTATGTTATAACGTTACTCTGTGCGTTCGCATATATTGTATGATGGAGAAAGCTCTCTCTGATTAGGTTAGCCACTAGACAAAATAGTGTTGTCTCTGGGGCATGGTAAAATCGCAGTGAATAAAGAAAACAAGCAATTCAAACAATAAGACTGTTGATTTGCTTTCTGTTGATAAATGTATATCCAAACAGTTGCTCGCTAGTACAGTTGCTAGTATGTATAAAATACATACTATATTAAAGCATCTTTGGTGTTTCCATGGTTTCTAGGGAAATCAAGGGCAACGCGAATATGACGTCAATGACAGGCGACGCAAGAACACGGTCCTAAACACTAGTTAAAATAGCTGATTTGTTATTGGAAACGTTTGGAATAATGCAAGTACACAGATCAACAAAATATATAACACTATTCTAAAAATCTTACATATTGTACCTTTAATATTTTATTCTGAAATGAAGCATTCAATTTAAGAATTTGTTTCCACCAAAATATTAAACTGCAATACTGTTTTCAACATTGAAAAAAAGAAATGTTTCTGGAGCAGCAAATCAACATATTATAATAATTTCTGAAGGATCATGTGACACTGAAGACTAGCAAGTCGAACTTGCAACATGAGATTGCGGGTTCGAATCTCGTGTCCGGCAGGAATTGTCAGTGGAGGAAATGAATAACCAGCACCCTTGAGCAAGGACCGAACCCTCAACTGCTCCCCGGGCGCCACAGCAATATGGCTGCCCACTGCTCTGGGTGTGTATTCACGGTGTGTGGGTTAAATGCAGAGCACAAATTCCAGTCGTCACTTAAAACTTTCAATATATTTTAAAATATATTAATATAGAAAACAGTTATTTTAGATTGCAATCATATTTCACAATATTACCATTTTACTGTATTACTGATTTTAAACAAATGCAACCTTGGTGAGCACAAGAAACCCCTTTCAAATATTTAAAAAAATATCTTACCCACCCCAAGGTTTTGAAAGGTAGTGTACACCTGTGGTTACTTTGCTGAGACACCTATGTGAACTTGAGGAGAACAGACTTCAAGGTCATTTTTAGATTTATGAGGTCAGTTGGTTGAAGATCAAAAGAAAAGTAGAAAAGCTCTTGCTATATATATGGGTAGGTGTCGCTTGGTTTCATATTTTTGTCTTTTCAAATGCACTGAAATTCATCGGATTCAGCTGAATTGAGGCACTTTGAAAATTTGGCTAAAAGTGGCCTAATTTACATGATTTCACAGTACATTTCTAAGCTCGTTTTAAGTGTTCTGAATGACACATTTTGGGATTGTAAAAAGCTAAACTTGAATGTCTTAGTTTTTTTCCATCTGTATGTTTCAATATCTCATTGTCATCACCTGTTCCGTCAGGTGTGGAGCGGACGAATGTGGGGAGCATCTTGACGGCTGCAGTTGGGTTAGTGTCTCTGCCTAGTCCTTTATCCATCTCCTTCCTGAACCGCCTGGAGACATCCATGAGGTTCTCATCGGACAGTCGCATGTGATACAGGTACTTATCCACCTAAGAAAACCAAGTGAAGGGTGAAAATTCATTACATTTTAATAATTTCCTTTTTTTATATAGATTTAATTAAATAAATTATTTGCTTCTACGGTTTACTATTTGGTTTACTCATAATTATACCCTTTTTATTGTTAGTAAAAATTGACATAACTATCACTAACACATATTCTTATACAAATGTACAACATGACATGAGGTATGATCATAATGGCAAACTGCTATACTAACCATATTAACTTTGCAGCATGACATGAACGCTCCACAAATTTTCTGCAAGCATGGAATTAGAATAACCAGGGCTGCTGACTGGTCTGCGGCTATGCAGCCCCATACGCAAAACAAACTGCGATGCGCTGTGCATTCTGTGCACTTTCTATCAGAACCAGCATTAACTTCTTGAGCAATTTGAGCTAAAGTAGCTCGTCTGTTTGATCGGACCACACGGGCCAGCCTTCGCTCCCCACATGTATTAATGAGCCTTGGCCGCCCATGACCCTGTCGCCGGTTCGCCACTGTTCCTTCCATGGACCACTTTTGATAGATACTGACCACTGCAGACCGGGAACACCCCACAAGAGCTGCAGTTTTGCAGATGCTCTGACCCAGTCATCTAGCCATTACAATTTGGCCCTTGTCAAACTCGCTCAAATCCTTACACTTGCTCATTTTTCCTGTTTCTAACACATCAAATAAAATAAAAAATAAATAAATAAAAAAAATCTAATCAAATCACTTTATTGTCACACAACCATATACACAAGTGCAACAGTAGGTGAAATTCTTAGGTGCAGTTCCGAGCAACATAGCACCTAAGAATTTCACCTACTGTTGCACTTGTGTATATGGTTGTGTGACAATAAAGTGATTTGATTTGAATTTTTTTTTAATTTTTTTTTATTTGATGTGTTAGAAACAGGAAAAATGGGCAAGCGTAAGGATTTGAGCGAGTTTGACAAGAGCCAAATTGTAATGGCTAGACGACTGGGGGAGGACAAAATGTTCACTTACTGCCTAATATATCCCATCCCACTAACAGGTGCCGTGATGAAGAGATAATCAGTGTTATTCATTAAGAGACCACATAACATTGAGAAATCAATGTTAAGTGGTCTCTTATTTTTTCCAGAGCTGTATTTATATATATATACATCATTACACCACCACCACCAGCCTGCACAGTGGTAACAAGGCATGATGGATCCATGTTCTCATTCTGTTTACGCCAAATTCTGACTCTACCATCTGAATGTCTCAACAGTAATCAAAACTCATCAGACCAGGCAACATTTTTCCAGTCTTCAACTGTCCAATTTTGGTGAGCTCGTGCAAATTGTAGCCTCTTTTTCCTATTTGTAGTGGAGATGAGTGGTACCCGGTGGGGTCTTCTGCTGTTGCAGCCCATCCGCCTCAAGGTTTTGCGTGTCTAGGCTTCACAAATGCTTTGCTGCATACCTCGGTTGTAACGAGTGGTTATTTCAGTCAAAGTTGCTCTTCTATCAGCTTGAATCAGTCGGCCCATTCTCCTCTGACCTCTAGCATCAACAAGGCATTTTCGCCCACAGGACTGCCGCATACTGGATGTTTTTCCCTTTTCACACCATTCTTTGTAAACCCTAGAAATGGTTGTGCGTGAAAATCCCAGTAACTGAGCAGATTTTGAAATACTCAACAACCATGCCACACTCAAAATTGCTTAAATCACCTTTCTTTCCCATCCTGACATTCAGTTTGGAGTTCAGGAGATTGTCTTGACCAGGACCACACCCCTAAATGCATTGAATCAACTGCCATGTGATTGGTTGATTACATAATTGCATTAATGTGAAATTGAACAGGTGTTCCTAATAATCCTTTAGGTGAATGTATATATACATACATACATACATATACACAAACACATATACATGGCTGCTTCGGGACACAGTCTGACACAGCCAATCACAAAGGCCATCTTTGAAGGCCAATAGTAACCCGAGACTATAAGCTTATTCTTACAAAGGGAAGCTGGAATGTCCCGTACTAGATTTCACTCAAAGGTCAGATGTTGACTTCATAAGAGAAGCTTTCGAAAGTGGTTATATTAGATGAAGAAAGAGCCTCTTTAGGCAACATTCTTCCAGATTGTAAAAGAATTGCAGCTCTGCAGCAGTACGTTTAATTATTCACAATGGAACTAGTTTTGTTCGCTATTCTAGCTCAATAATGTTTCGATTCTATGTTATGAATTCACCCTGGTGAATAGTATGAACTGGGCACATATACTGAGGCACAATTCACACAGATAGGTACCTACAAAAGCACGCAGACAGCATTCACAGTCACACATATACCACCTCAGCAGGAGAAATGGACTGTCTTGGTAAATACAAATAACTAAAGCTGTTTCTAGAATATGACATTTGACACAGGGGGACAAAATCATTCACACAGCTGCCCAACATAAGAAATAGATGCCAAGATCACATTCACGTGGTAAACAAATCAACTTCTTGTTCCCTACAGGGTTCAATGGAGCTTAAGGCTCCCCTAAAAAAACATGTGCCTGATACTAAAGAAGAGCATGAATATCAAATATAATATGATGAAACATTTATGATTATTATCAATGTTGAAAACAGCTGTATAACTTTTTTTTTTTGATTATTTGATGAATAGAAAGTTAAAAAGAACAGTTTCTATATGAAATAGAACGTTTTTGCAACATTGTACTATACCGTTCAAAAGCTTAGGGTCAGTAAGAATTTTTTTTTTTAAGAAATGAATACATTTCTTCAGCAAGGATTAAATTGGTCAAAAGTGACAGTAAAGACATTTATGATGTTACAAAAGATTCTATTTAAAATAAATGCTGTTCTTTTGAACTTTCCATTCATCAAAGAATCCTGAAAAAAATGAACTGTTTTCAACATTGATAATAATCATAAATGTTTCTTGAGCAGCAAATCATCATATTAGGATCATGTGACACTGAAGACCGGAGTAATGATGCTGAAAATTCAGCTTTGATCACAGAAATAAATTACATTTTAAAATATATTCAAATAGAAAACATTTTTTTTCCTTTTAATAATATACCACAATATTAAAATAAATGCAGCCTTGGTGAGCATAAGAGACGTCTTCAAAAAACATTAAAAATCTTACCGATCAAAAACCTTTGAACGGTAGTGTATTTTTAATTATATATATATAAATATCTAAGTCCAGGCTGGTCTCAAGGTCCTGTCCTGTACTGTATGTAACAGTACACAGTGCTATGATAAACGATAAAATTATCACGCTAAGACAGAGATAGATGCTATTCTGGTTTAAACTTCAAGGCCAAACATAGCATTGCAGTTGACGTGTTTGAGTGAGTTCTGTGAATCAACTCAAACTGTCTGCTTCAACAACAACAAAATTGAAGAATTTCCAAGGCACTCGGGTAATGTAGAAAGAATTAAAAAGCCTTTAACATTTCATGGCAGTATTCTTTAAAAACAGGTGACAAATACACCCTGATGAAGGCTTGACACTGTATTGCGTAGGTGTATTTGTCACCTGTTTTTAAATGAATACTGACATGAAATGTTAAAGGCTTTTTAATTCTTTCTACATTACCCGAGTGCCTTGGAAATTCTTCCATCCCTCATATCCAAAGAGCACCGAAATAAGGAATTCACACCCCGTGCAGCATTCTTTTGCATTCTTTGTTTTAACAAAACAATCAATTTAAAAGTCTAATTCAATGATTCATCATTTGCATCATGTGACTTCGAGACTCATAAAAATGATGAAAAAACTTTTGTTCACTCATTTAGTGAAAAACAGATCATTAATTTAATATAATGTAATGGTATAAATAATAATTTATAATATAATGTAATGATATAATAATAATTTAATAATTTATAATAATTATTTATCTTTACAATGAGTGTTTGGTTAAAATGAGGGTTCCTCTGGAGGAAAAAAAAACCCTTTTTAACTCTTTTCCCCGCCAAACACGTAATTTTTCGTTATTTGTGAGAAAACGCTTCCCCGCCAAACACAAAATTTTACTGTCTGCTTCAACAACAACAAAATTGAAGAATTTCCAAGGCACTCGGGTAATGTAGAAAGAATTAAAAAGCCTTTAACATTTCATGGCAGTATTCTTTAAAAACAGGTGACAAATAAACCCTGATGAAGGCTTGACACTGTATTGCGTAGGTGTATTTGTCACCTGTTTTTAAATGAATACTGACATGAAATGTTAAAGGCTTTTTAATTCTTTCTACATTACCCGAGTGCCTTGGAAATTCTTCCATCCCTCATATCCAAAGAGCACCGAAATAAGGAATTCACACCCCGTGCAGCATTCTTTTGCATTCTTTGTTTTAACAAAACAATCAATTTAAAAGTCTAATTCAATGATTCATCATTTGCATCATGTGACTTCGAGACTCATAAAAATGATGAAAAAACTTTTGTTCACTCATTTAGTGAAAAACAGATCATTAATTTAATATAATGTAATGGTATAAATAATAATTTATAATATAATGTAATGATATAATAATAATTTAATAATTTATAATAATTATTTATCTTTACAATGAGTGTTTGGTTAAAATGAGGGTTCCTCTGGAGGAAAAAAAAACCCTTTTTAACTCTTTTCCCCGCCAAACACGTAATTTTTCGTTATTTGTGAGAAAACGCTTCCCCGCCAAACACAAAATTTTCCGGGTTTCCGTGTTTTACAGTACAGAATCTCCTGATCAAAACACAGGCGAGATAGACGGGGAAAAAAAACAAGTGATCATTTGCAAGCAGATGCATATGTAAAATAACGTGATCATCAACATTAAACATCATATAAATCAAAACTGCCTAATGTTACTGAATGAAATGTCGACCCAGGACAAACTATAGGACTGTGAAGCTTTGGGGGTGTTGATGCACTCGATCTACTCCATCTATGTTTGATCATTTGTCTTTGACAAAAACTTGATTTTCTCAGCTTTTTGTTCAAAATGTTGTATGATTTTGTTCAATTACATTTTCGTGAAAATGATCAAAAACCCTGACGGTGGCTGCCAGGCAACTTTTTTTAATGCTGGCGGGGAAAGAGTTAAAGGTTCATTGCAAAAAAACGAAATACTGAGATATACATCAGAAGTGTGAGGTTTAAGCTACATCGCCCAGCTGTATTACTGCAGTTGTATAATGTGTAATATGCAGTTGTTCGTTTTTGTCAGAAAAAATATAAAATACAAAAAAAAAAACCCTGGTTAATTAACCCTATTGTAGCATAAGTGGTTCAGAACACTATTCAACAGGCCTACATCTTTGAAAATGTAATTATTTCAAATGTCTTTTCTGTTTGGGGCTGAACTCAACACCTTTTCCAATTACATGCCAATTTCAACACCAAGATCTTGTTCACCTGCACACTTGCAAGGACAAACAGCACTTCAGTACTTCAGAGGTTCAGAATGTATTATCATTATAGCAATGCAGAAGAAAAGAGGACCCTTAAGAGGATGGAAACTCTTCTCATTTGCACAAGACGTTTCAGAACTCTTCAACGCAAGACAAGTGTGTAATAATGTGAGGATATGAAGAAGGTCAGAGGGTGTGCATTGACTGATCTAAATGGAATCTGAATCTCGGAGGAATTTTTACTGCCTTCGTGTACAGACAGCTCCACAAATACTGCAAAGACAACATGTTGCTTATATAAGCCAAACTTTTATGGACAAATTATTTTAAATTATTTTAAAGCTCAACGTTAGACAGGGCTCTTATTCACATTACTCCCAGATTTTAAAGCCGTTTTGAAGCAATCTGTGTTGTGAAAAACGCTATAGAAATAATGTTGACCTGACTTGACTTGGGCCTTGAAAAGCATTTAGAAACTTTAAAAAACTAGCTAGTTTTATTTCATTAAAACTTTTATGAACTAAACTTTACTTTTCCTAGCCAATATCAAAGGGGTGGTAAAACACATTCTTTCGAAGGCTTGATTGTGTTTGTGGGGTGCACTGTAACATGTGTTCATGCTTCGTTGTTAAAAAAATGCATTATTTTTCATATATTTGACCTTTATTCTACACTGCTCTGTTTCTCCTTGTAAAAACGGTCTGATGGTTTCCGGGTTGTATGAAGCCAGTCCCTCAAAAATACGCAATGGGCTCAGATTGGTTAGCTGGCGCAGTGTGTTGTGATTCGCTAACCGCCTAGTGCACGTTTTTCGGAAACATCACGGCCCTTACCTTTACCGGTAGCCTGTGCTTTGGGCAGTACAATGGCGTCAATAAAACCATACCAATCTGAGCCTAAATCAGACCCAGACAATTTTAGTGAAGATGATCGAGCAGAACCTGTTCAGTCCTCAAGAGTAAAGACTGCAGATCTATAGTAATCGACCGTGTTCCCCACTGTCTCATACACGCATGCATATAACGTTGTATGTTAAACACACTGCAACGCACCCCCATCCCCAAGGGAAATATCTCCCTTTGCTTTAAACTTTGAACGTCGTAACTTTGCAGATGTTGTTTATGCTCAAACAGCAACATTACACACTAGCTAAAGTTAGAAAAGTGAAATCGTGGTTTACCACCCCTTTAAATGATTTCTACCAAACAGTCTCATTGTCATTTTTTTATGAAATTATAAAAAAAGATTATAGATATACAAAGAAAGTTCACTCCTATTACTTCTGAATATGAGAAACTGCAATATGGCGGAAAACATCACGCCCTCTAAACAAAAGAGCCAATCGCTGATGGTAAAATAATTCTGTCACTGCAGCTGCCATTAGAAGCTCCGGTTCCAACCTGAGACTCGCACTTAGGACTGCACATGCGCATTGGCTGGCCTGAAAAATAAGCTTTTTTTTCCTTGAAAGGAACTTTGAGTATAATTGTTATAGGATGAATCAGGGTAATTTTGGTCATTTCGTAATCTGGGACGCCTAAGCACTGATGTGCACATTTCTTCTTCTGTAGAGCACAAAGATATTTTGAAAATGTCCCAACATTTTCAGTTCATTGTATAGACAAAAGCAGTTGGAATATTTTGAGAAACGTTCTTCACAACATTGTGCTCTGCCGGTTCAGCTTTGGGTTGTTTTCCTTTAGGCATACAAAACCGCAAGTGTATGATTCTCAGTTTGACTACAAACATGGAAAATATGTCTGTAACTTTGGTAATTTAGTCTAATATGCAGTGTTAAGGTTACTTTGGAAATGTAATAGGTTACAGATTGCAAGTTACCCTATTTAAAATGTAATTAGTAGAGTAACTATTTCAATTACTTTATTAATGTAACATTTGATTACTTTTATAAATTTCCTAAATGTTCCTAATGTTAATCATTTTCAAACATTTAACCTCTAAAAAACAGATAGTTATATTTAGTTATATTTAAGAGAAAACACAAATCTAGATCATTATACTGTAGTAAAAAAACATGTTTTTCTTATTACTGATATAAAAATAAAAAAAAATAAAAATGTGATGTTTCCTCGGCTTCGACATTGAAGCCTATGTCGATAGAATTTTAATAATTGGCAAACATATTTTGCACTGAACTGTTATATTTTTTCCCCTTATTTCTGGAATCTGGATGAAATTATTTTGACCTTTCCATCACTGGAAGGAATTTATCACTCGCCATGATGGCAACTCTCAGACAGGTAGTAGCCTAAGGCCCCGATCAGACCGAACGTGTTTTTCAGGTTTGAATATGCGAGGCGCTTTTCATTTAGAAAAGAGCAGTGCGCTACGTTTTTTAAGTTGCTAGGCAACCCCCGAATCAGCCGTCCTGTCCATAAACTGTATAAAACAATGGACGTCGTGTCGTCACTCGTAGGTTTCTGAAGAGAGCATTTCTGAAGCCCAAAGTGGGCGGAGCAGGACGTCGCTATCTTGGTATCCGCTCGTCACTCTCGGATAACCGAAAATGAGCAAAGAGGTGGGGTGTGGGTGGAGCTAACAGACAGCAGACAAACGGATAGTAGTGACAGCAGTGGCAGTCCACCTGTCACTCAAGTGACCACGCCCTTAATTATGCAGAACTTTAAGGCTTAAAAGAACTTAAACGGATGAGTTATAAAATAATTCACCCCCCTCACAGTTGTCATGAAGAGCAAAATTAGATATATAGACCAAAACCACTTTTTGTACCAGGCTGTAAACATTTTTTTCTGCTGTAAAGTTGGGCATTTTAACATGGGGGAGATACAGATTTGACTCCCTTTTGGAGCCTGTCTCTAGGGGCCAAGGTAACCATCAACACAAATGGAAGACCCGCCTCTCCATTAATTCGATAGATTACATTTATTTTGTAATTAAATGTCAATGTGTTATTTTAAACAATTTTGTACTTAAACTTAATTCTGTTACATGTAACTAGTTACTCCCCAACACTGCTAATATGTAACAACACAATGGGGTGCACATGAGAGCGGTTTCTGCAAGGAACACCGTGATGAGTTTAACAACACTTGCAAAGTGGATCATAGTTCATAACCAGACCAGAGCAAGTATGTTTCAAATTATGCACATATTTCAAACCTAGTGCTCCAAACATGAACCAGCACTGTGTATGTGCACATACTAGGCCTATTTCAACATGTCTTCTTCAATATAAATGCATTATATACTGGGATGCGTCTGATCATGTACGCAATGACACGATGAGTCACTGATATGATACACAGAAGACAATAATGAAAATTAAAAAAATTAACTATGCCTTCATTCTTTCTGTTAAAATGTTGTGTCATTTGTTCAGAGACTGTAGTGCTCGTAAACACAATGAAAATATGATCAACCTTTTAAATGTTCTAATTTTTCATATAGACCAATAGCTCTGGAAAGTTATTATGCTAGATTTGTTGATATTTCTAAGAATAATTTATCAAAACATATTTGATTTATTCATGATAGTTGTTAGTAGTCTCTACTAATAAGATTTTTGAGAGTTTGTTTTCATATGGGTTATATTTTTAAAATAAGGTTGCCGCCCAACTGTTTTTGGATCCACTCATATTTTAATATTCTTATTAAATTAATATTAGTCTGTATAATCAAATGAGTGTGTTGTAGGTCTGTGCTTTATTGGTTGTCGTCTCCCCTCTTCCCACCCTCTACACTCACTGTTCCACAGCTTTCCACAGCCATTTCTTGAGTCCCTCAGTCCTCATGTCGTTCCAAACCGTATATTCAGAACACAAATTAAGATATTAACAGCAACGTAATTTCAACTTCCAAGGCCCAAAAAGGTAATAAAAACATTAAAATAGTCCATGTGACTCCAGTGGTTCAACCTTAATGTTATGAAGCGACAAGAATACTTTTTGTGCACAAAAACTAACAAATATAATGTCTTTATTCAACAATTTAAAAAAAAAAACAGTATTTTTAACACAATTTACTTATCTGTATACCGCTGTTTTCACTGTCCTAAAAACGGCTGATGACTTCCTTTATTCTATGAAGTCCCTCCTTCAGAAATACGTAACGAGTTCTGATTATGCCAGCGGTTCCCGTGTTGTGATTGGACAGAAGCTTAGCGAACGTGGCCCGGTTCCTGTGTTGTGATTCGACAGCAGCTTAGCGCACGTGGAAAGGTCACGCCTCTTAACGGGAGATATATGCGCTTAATGATCTCTTCAGTGTCCCTGGGAAAGCCAAACAAAGGTGATTTGACTCCGGGATGAAAATAACAGCGTCTCGACGACATGGCGACAAACACACTCAAACGCACCACTTCCTTTTCTCCACGCGACACGTCCTCTTCTCCACGTGGGACAGCAACAAGACCACGCCCCCTTTTTTCGCGTAGTCTTGTGGGCGGAGGTTAGTCTGTTCTACTGTTCTACTGACGTAATTAATGAAGGAAGTACCAGGATGTAGTCCAAGCCAGCCATTCGCTGTAGGCTTTGAAAGGGAACTTCTGTTAAATAAAATATCTCGCTTGGCATTGAACTTTGAGCTTTATAATTTTACAGGTATTATTTATGCTCTAACAGCAACATTACACACTAACTAAAGTTTGAACAGTGGGATCACGAAGAACGGGACCTTTAATATTAAGAATTTGTGTTTGATTCTGGAATGTCCTATTCTGCATTGTGTACTTCATCTGATCCCAGCAACTGTTGAATATAAAAATGCAACTTTTACCCACAGTATATTCATTTCATACATGTTGTTTGCACAGTGATCCTATTCATTTTGTCATCTGTTGATAATGTAAAAGATTCTATAAAAGCTGACGGTAATAACATCTGACTCGGCAGCCAACAAACCATCCAGTGCAGCTCCATTCACGTAGCACTGGTTAACCAAACAAAGGTGAGTCCTGAGTCAGTTCGCTAATAGAATAGAGTGTATTTAAAACAGGGCTGTCAAATGTATTCTGCTACTGTGTGAACAAACAGATTACACTTTGGCACATATCACAATAATAATAATGCCAGGGGTGCAGGAGCATAAAATATAAATATCTTGGTAAGGGAACATCTTGTCAATGTCTGAGTTGGTCTAAAGAGGAGGACATCATATCAAATAGCAGAAGTCAGATGTCGCAAATTAACTTCCTTCTTTTGTGACACTGTGACGTGTCAGAGGTCACAGAAGTCACTGCATGATTTTGTCATAATGGAATTTACTGAAGTCGCGCGCCGAGGAGGTGACGCACGTGACTAGCAAGGCTCTCTTGTCTCGGGTTACCAGAGCAACACTCGCTCAGTTAAAGGTACGTCGTGGCAGGAAGCGCCACAAAAACTTGTCCAGCTAGTTTATCCAACATCATTTTTACCTTTATTATCATGGATTTTATAGACCATTATTTCACACTAGCGAGCAAGGCGGTTGTTATATAGGCTTCTAAACACATTTAGCCAATTATGCACACGAATATCATGTAATGTTAAGTTATGTTATTGGTATGGAGCAGCTCCCAACTCCCAAACTACCTAAGTTAGAGTCTTCATACTTTAAAAAAGCTGTCGTGAAACGGACGGTTTGCTGCTGACGCACGGAACTCATGCAGACAATACACAATGTGGGAAAGGAAATCAATATAACGTAAGGGCGAACGGAATATAATCTAATAAACTACAGGACCCCTACGCCTGTTATAAGGATCATGATATTGTGTCAAGTGATGTAACACTGACCTCGCTGTCACACACACACACACGTGTAGTGGATGTGAAAGGATGTGAACGACTTACAACAAAAGAACATCGTAACTGGCCGATAATGGCCTTCACTCATCCATCGGGCTGATTAAGTCAATATACAATGCGAGATGTCGATAAGCCGTCCTTTAGCGCGAGCAGGCTACAGTAGGCTACTTACTTTCTGGACGTGGTCATGATGAAGCTCAGTGAAGTAGTATGCCAGTAAATGAGAGGCGATCATCGTCTTCTGTCAACTTGGCGTGTCTTAAACTTCTGAAGTGGGTTCAATGTGATCTGAACTGATTGAAAGTCACTTTGGGTGCGTGCTCATGTTCTTCAAGTTTCTCAAACTCTTTCTTTGGCTTGCACTATCCGGTAAGATGATGATGCGAAGTGATGTCACTATTAATCCACCCACTTCATACTAGTAATTTGAGTAGTTTTACGTCACTCAGATTCTTGTCGCTGATTGGCCACATAGAAGGCGTGTTAAAGTTACACTACAGACTCTGCTACAGACTACAGACCCCCCCCCCAAGCCCAGCATAATTTGTGATAGCCTATAATTATTTTGTATTTTTTAATCCAATTTTCTGTGCTTATGTCTTCATTTTTTGTCAGTTTGATCAAGTCAAAAAAATCCAAAAAGACATTTAAAAAATAGCAATTTACTGTACTTTGAGATCATTTGTGACCCTGGACCATAAAACCAGTCATAAGGGAAACTGATACAGCATCTGAAAGCTGAATATGGTCGATACACAACTATTTGAAAATCTGGAATCTGAGGGTGCAAAAAAATCTAAATATTGAGAAAATCGCCTTTAAAGTTGTCCAACGCATATTACTAATGATGATACATTTTTGATATATTTACGGTAGGAAATTTACAAAATATCTTCATGGAACATGATCTTTACTTAATAATTTTTGTCATAAAAGAAAAATCGAAAATTTTGACCCATACAATGTATTGTTGGCTACACTCTAAAAAAAAAAAGGTTCTATATGGCACCAAAAATGGTTCTTGGCTCGTAATCATAGGGGAACCTTTTTAAGTGCTATATAGCACCAATTTTGGTGCTTCAGTGGTTCTTCAGCGGTTCTTCAGAGGTTCTTCACCGGTTCTTTGACTAAGGTGCTATATAGCACCGCTAACTAAGGTGCTACCATATACAGAACATGTTAAGATATGGTGCTATATAGCACCAAAAGTGGTTCCCCTATGATTACGACGAAGAACCATTTTTGGTGCCATATAGAACCTTTTTTTTTTTAGAGTGTATTGCCACAAATATACCTGTGCGACTTATGACTGGTTTTGTGTTCCAGGGTCACATTTCATTATTTAGTATTTTTTTATCAAATTTTCTGTGCTTGTCTTCATTTTTTGGCAGTTTGATCAAGTCGTGAATCAAAAAAGACATTTTAAAAATTGCAATTTACTGTACTTTGAGATCATTTGTGACCCTGGACCATAAAACCAGTCATAAGGGAAACTGATACAGCATCTGAAAGCTGAATATGGTCGATACACAACTATTTGAAAATCTGGAATCTGAGGGTGCAAAAAAATCTAAATATTGAGAAAATCGCCTTTAAAGTTGTCCAACGCATATTACTAATGATGATACATTTTTGATATATTTACGGTAGGAAATTTACAAAATATCATCATGGAACATGATCTTTACTTAATAATTTTTGTCATAAAAGAAAAATCGAAAATTTTGACCCATACAATGTATTGTTGGCTATTGCCACAAATATACCTGTGCGACTTATGACTGGTTTTGTGTTCCAGGGTCACATTTCATTATTTTGTATTTTTTTATCAAATTTTCTGTGCTTGTCTTCATTTTTTGGCAGTTTGGTCAAGTCGTGAATCAAAAAAGACATTTAAAAAATTGCAATTTACTGTACTTTTAGGTCATTTGTCATTGAAAGCTCAGATTAACCAGCACAATGAGACGCGGTTTTCATTTAAGAACAAAGGGATAAAATATAGTCTAGGTTGCAGCAAGAGTAAGTGCTCTTCATCTGAATTTGTTTGTTTTATCTGTATGACACACAGATGTAATTGTGCAACTAGGCACGTACATCTCCTTGTACATCTCCTTGTATGACAACACAGCAATAGTTTCATTATGACTTATTTATTTTTCATAGCATCAGTATCTTAACTTCAAATCTTGTATTTGTCCACCCACACATTTGGGAGTCTAAAAGATATTTTCCATTGCTCAGAGGAGAGTTCAGAAGGTCAGAAATCACTGAAAATTTATAAAAAGTTGACTTAATAAAAACCATGTGACCATCTTTTACAGTCAAAAGAAATACATGGATTTGTTGCCAGATTCTAATTAGAATATTATAATTACTTAACATGCCATTTTATCACTGTATTTTATAATATGAGATTAAATTTTTTTTTTTTAAACAGCAAGCATGCTACAAAGGAAATTCATTTTTCAACTGACTATGTTGTCAGTACTCCTTTCACTGAAGCACACTTTTAAAATACCTGCAACACCACATTGCCTACAAATTTGTGTTAATACGAATATGAATGCACAGAATGTCTTTGGAGAAAGCTGGTGCCCTGTTATCAGATAATTGAGTTCCTGACATCCCACAGGCACATTAATGTAAGACAGCAGCTGATCAGATTCCAAACCCACAATCATGCCTCAATTGTTCACAAAATCATATGATGACACCTACAGTCTCTTGCATGAACAATTGAAATACATGAGAACACTTTTTGAGTTGTTTTCAATTTCTTGTGCCATATATTAAATGTTGTCTTTTTGTTGTATGAAACTGCTAAACATTATGTGATGGAACAAACAGAATTGTTGAATTATTACATGGAAACATTACTATTTTTATTGTTTTTGAAAGAAGTCTCTATGCTCATTAATCCTGCATTTGATGAAAAATAAAGAAGACAAACAGTAATGTTGTGAAATATTATTACAATTTAAAATAATGTTTTTCTATTTTAATATAATTTTAATTTTAATTTATTCTTTGATGCAAAGCTGAATTTTCAGCATCATTACTCCAGTCTTGAGTGTCACATGATCCTTCAGAAATCATTCTAATATGATGATTTATTGGCAATGCTGGGAATATTCGTGCTGCTTAATTTTTTTTTTTTTTTTATAACCTATGATACTTTTTTCAGGATTCTTTGATGAATAAAAAGCAAAATAAAATAAAAAAACAGAATTAATTTAAAATAGAAATATTTTATAACAATATACACATTCATATACTTCATATACAATATACTCATTCTTTTTTTAAAGAAATTAATACTTTTATACAGCAAGGATATGCTAAATTGATTTTTTTTTTTAAGTAATTTAAATATTTATATTGTTAGAAAAGATTTATATTTTGAATAAATGCTATTCTTTTTAAAGTTTTATTCATCAATAAATCCTGAAAAAGTATCACAGGTTCCAAAAAAATATTAAGCAGGAAACTGTTTCCAACATTGATGATAACTGAGTATCAAATCAGCATATTAGAAGGATTTCTGAAGGATCATGTGACACTGAGGACTGGAGTTATAATGCTGAAAATTATATAATAAAGTATATTAAAATAGAAAGCCATTATTTAAAATTGTAATAATATTTCACAATACTTCTGTTTTATTATAATTATAAAAAATGAAATATATTATATTCGTTTTTTATCAAATAAATGCAGGCTTGATGAGCATAAGAGCTTTCAAAACATTAAAAATAGTAATGTTTCCAAACTTTTGACCGATACTGTATATGTACAGGTGCTGGTCATATAATTAGAATATCATCAAAAAGTTGATTTATTTCACTAATTCCATTCAAAAAGTGAAACTTGTATATTATATTCATTCATTACACACAGACTGATATATGTCAAACGTTTATTTCTTTTAATTTTGATGATTATAACTGACAACTAAGGAAAATCCCAAATTCAGTATCTCAGAAAATTTGAATATTGTGAAAAGGTTCAATATTGAAGACACCTGGTACCAAACTCTAATCAGCTAATGAACTCAAAACACCTGCAAAGGCCTTTAAATGGTCTCTCAGTCTAGTTCTGTAGGCTACACAATCATGGGGAAGACTGCTGACTTGACAGTTGTCCAAAAGACGACAATTGACACCTTGCACAAGGAGGGCAAGACACAAAAGGTCATTGCAAAAAAGACTGGCTGTTCACAGAGCTCTGTGTCCAAGCACATTAATAGAGAGGCGAAGGGAAGGAAAAGATGTGGTAGAAAAAAGTGTACAAGCAATAGGGATAACCGCACCCTGGAGAGGATTGTGAAACAAAACCTATTCAAAAATGTGGGGGAGATTCACAAAGAGTGGACTGCAGCTGGAGTCAGTGCTTCAAGAACCACTACGCACAGACGTACGCAAGACATGGGTTTCAGCTGTCGCATTCCTTGTGTCAAGCCACTCTTGAACAACAGACAGCGTCAGAACCAGGAAGTTTTAGAGCACTTCATGCTTCCTGCTGCTGACCAACTTTATGGAGATGCAGATTTAATTTTCCAACAGGACTTGGCACCTGCACACAATGCCAAAGCAACCGGTTTAAGGACCATGGTATGCCTGTTCTTAATTGGCCAGCAAACTTGCCTGACCTTAACTCCATAGAAAATCTATAGGGTATTGTGAAGAGGAAGGTGCAATATGCCAGACTCAACAATTCAGAAGAGCTGAAGGCCACTATCAGAGCAAGCTGGGCTCTCATAACACCTGAGCAGTGCCACAGACTGATCAACCTCATGCCACACCGCATTGCTGCAGTAATTCAGGCAAAAGGAGCCCCAATTACGTATTGAGTGCTGTACATGCTCATACTTTTCATGTTCATACTTTTCAGTTGGCCAAGATTTTTAAAAATCCTTTCTTTGTATTGGTCTTAAGTAATATTCTAATTTTCTGAGATACTGAATTTGGGATTTTCCTTAGTTGTCAGTTATAATCATCAAAATAAAAAAAAATAAACATTTAAAATATATCGGTCTGTGTGTGATGAATGAATATAATATACAAGTTTCACTTTTTGAATGGAATTAGTGAAATAAATAAAACTTGTTGATGACATTCTAATTATATGACCAGCACCTGTATATGTTCAAAGTTTTTTTTTTTTTTATTCTCTATCAACCCTTTTCACAGACTGTGATGACGTGTTTTAAAGGTCGTAAATCCCGCAAAGTTTTTTGTATTTTCTTTTTTTTTTTTAAATGTATGTACATTTAAATCACTAATACTTTGTATTATATTACTTTTGCATCAAATTACACCCAAAAAACACAAGTTACCGCTGCTGTGAGGGTGTTTCTTATACAGTGTCTATGGGAGTGATGTAAAATGAACATCTTTCTCTCTTTTCGCTGCCGTTATCAATCTCACTCTAATTTTTCCCTCTTTTTGAAAGTTGTGAAATCACTATTGTGGAGTTTTTCTTTTGAGCAAATGGGTACACAAAAAACATATAATGTATATAATTTTAAGGTCCCGTTTTTCGTGTTTTTTTGAAGCTTTGATTGTGTTTACAGTGTGCAATATAACATGTGTTCATGTTTCGCGTGTAAAAAAACACAGTATTTTTCACACAGTTTACTTATCTGTATACCGCTGTTTTCACTGTCCTAAAAACGGCTGATGAGTTCCTTGTTCTATGAAGTCCCTCCTTCAGAAATACGTAACGAGTTCTGATTGTGCCAGCGGTTCCTGTGTTGTGATTTGACAGCAGCTTAGCGCACGTAACTTGCACGGAAAGGTCACGCCTCTTAACGGGAGATATATGCGCTCAATGATCTCTACAGCATCCCTGGGAAAGCCAAACAAAGGTGATTTGACTCTGGGATGAAAATAACAGTGTCTCGACGACATGGCGACAAACACACTCAAACGCAGCACTTCCTTTTCTCCACGCGACACTTCCTCTTCTCCACGTGGGACAGCAACAAGACCACGCCCCCTTTTTTCGCGTATTCTTGTGGGCGGAGGTTAGTCTGTTCTACTGTTCTTCTGACGTAATTAATGAAGGAAGTACCAGGATGTAGTCCAAGCCAGCCATTCGCTGTAGGCTTTGAAAGGGAACTTCTGTTAAATAAAATATCTCGCTTGGCATTGAACTTTGAGCTTTATAATTTTACAGGTATTATTTATGCTCTAACAGCAACATTACACACTAACTAAAGTTTGAACAGTGGGATCACGAAGAACGGGACCTTTAATGTATACTCTCATTCACCGCTATAAAAGTTAACCCATCTATGACAACTCTGAGAAACCTGTGAAAATGGTCTATTCACATCATGACAGTCTTCATAACACAAACTGTATGGAAATTGCGATTTCTTCTTGTCTCTTGTTTAATACATAAAAATTATTAAAAAATAAGAACAAAGCCAAAAACAGAAAAGAAAAAAAGCAATTTGATGTCTTTCACAATTTTATCCAAGGCATGGAAAAGTAGGACATTAGCCCATTAGTTGTGAATTATGGAGATATTACTGTCTAGCTGTCCGAGACATTGTTTGTTCTTTTTTATTTCATTTTATTATGTTCAACACCAAATGAGATAAGAAGTGTGATAAGAGTTCTTTATTATGAGGAATGGCAGCATATAATACACTGAATCAAATCCTTTGCAGAGCATTTAGTTATGCCAATGATGTCTCAATAAATTACACACACACACACAAATCTTGTTTTACTGAAAACTGCAACACAGCCTTACTGACTAAACTCTTCATTTACATTCAGACCGATAAGAACCTCTTAATCTGGTGATTTCGTGATGCATCATTAGGTTATCTATTCATAGCCTAAAAGTTGTGTTGGGTTTAGGTGTGGTTTTATGGGAAAGCAATAAAAATGAACAGGATGTTTACATTGGATTATTTTCAAACTTCACCACACTAAGATGTACAGTAATTTATTATTGAACTTTGCTAGCAATTATGATCTCTGAAAAACGAGTATTGTTTTAAAAGCATACAATTAAGTAATGCAGACAAATCTCACCGGTAAGATGCATTTCCACTTCATAAAGGATCATTTCTTGCAAAAGAAAGAATGTGATTAACGGTATGTTTTCAGTACAATGCCACTCGCTCAGACTGAAGGCTATAATGAACATGTTTGTGTAATTATTGTCAGTGAATACATGTTTATGACCAGTGACACCATGTTGCAATGTTTCACTGAATCAAGAAGTGGTGATAGGCCTGAAAGTATTATCTACTGAAAGGGAAGAAATGCAAAAAGAAAAATGATGTGTTAAAAATTAACACAAAATATGTGTAAAAGGATTCGTAACACATGTTGTGTTACTACAGACACATGATGTGTAAATATTGTGTTCAACTGTTTACACAATTACTGTGTAAAACATTTAGTAGTACATGTTTATATAAAAGGCATATTTTCTGTTGCAAATACTCAACAGGCTGTGACAACTTTTACCATTGGATTCATTTGTCATGTTGCAAATGTGAATAAAGCATTTTAACTCGCTGGGGAGAAACAACTACTGTTTGGGCTACGGGAATATCCTTGCTGCGCCTGAGCAGTGGCTGGGACAGATTTTAAGTATCACCTCAATATGCGATCTAATCCTGTTTGCATGAAATAAGCCTGCTCGCGAGCAGGTTTAAGTTTATGGACCTGTTGCTATGACAGCAAGTCCAGGATGAGCGTCGAAGAACCAAACAATCCAAGATCATGCCAAATCGTCAACAATCAAATCCAGCTGAGTTAGCGAGGTACGAAGAACGGGCCCCTGGAAACATAGTTTGTTTGTTTTGACCGTTGATATGCCGTTTTCATGTTCCGTAGCCGGATGTTTAGTGTGTTAAACGTCAATAAGCCAGCGAGCTCTCACGTTTTGCAAAGGTGTTTAATCTTGGTATTTATTGTTTTAAAAAAACGTAACGGTTAATATGCATGGCACCTTAAAGGTCCCGTTCTTCGTGTGTTTTTGAAGCTTTGATTGTGTTTACAGTGTGCAATATAACATGTGTTCATGTTTTGCGTGTAAAAAAACACAGTATTTTTCACACAATTTACTTATCTGTATAACGCTGTTTTCACTGTCCTAAAAACGGGCTGACGAGTTCCTTGTTCTATGAAGTCCCTCCTTCAGAAATATGTAACGAGTTCTGATTGTGCCAGCGGTTCCCGTGTTGTGATTCGACAGCAGCTTTGCGCACATGGCACGGTTCCTGTGTTGTGATTGGACAGCAGCTTAGCGCAAGTTGTACGGAAAGGTCACGCCTCTTAACGGGAGATGTATGCGGCTATGCGCTCAATGATCTCTACAGCGTCCCTGGGAAAGCCAAACAAAGGTGATTTGACTCCGGGATGAAAATAACAGCGTCTCGACGACATGGCGACAAACACACTCAAATGCACCACTTCCTTTTCTCCACGCGACCGTCCTCTTCTCCACGTGGGACAGCAACAAGACCACGCCCCCTTTTTTCACGTATTCTTGTGGGCGGAGGTTAGTCTGTTCTACTGTTCTATCGACGTCATTTATGAAGGAAGTACCAGGATGTAGTCCAAGCCAGCCGTTCGCTGTAGGCTTTGAAAGGGAACTTCTGTTAAATAAGATATCTCGCTTGGCATTGAACTTTGAGCTTTATAATTTGACAGGTATTATTTATGCTCTAACAGCAACATTACACACTAACTAAAGTTTGAACAATGGGATCACGAAGAACGGGACCTTTAAGTTTGAACTCCTAATAGTTATTTAACCAAATACTATGCGGTAGTTTAAACGACGTTGTGGCGACGAGTGTTGTGTAACTTGGTTAAAAAAACGTGCCACTTTTTGCCACCTGGCTTGTCACTAATTTATTTAAACTTTTATTGATTACGGGATGAATACATCTAACATGCATTGTGTTAACTTTTAATAAAGTTTCAATGTTGCATGCAACAACATTTTCTGATGCTTTTCATTTTTTCATTTCTGTAGGCTGGTACCAGTGTGACGTCTTTGCTTATAGAAGGCATACAACTCTCCAAAGTCAACTCAGCCGCAGCTGCTTTATGATGATTGTTTTGAAATGCTTAATTTTCTATTAACAGTACTTTTTTTTTTCTTTTCTTTTTTTTTACAGTTAATTACTTGTTAAAACCAGTAAAAATACTAAATAAACAGTATGTGAACAGTATTCAATGCTTCAGTCTGATTTCATAAGTGTACATATTGTATTCTAATCTATCTTTTTCAATATTTTATAGTAAAACATATACATAAATACAATAAATACATCTATAACACACAGTTGTGTTAGATGTGTACAAAAAGTACACATTAATGTGTTTATTAAAGTAACACATTTGTGTGTGTATTTTCACAACACATATTCTGTGTTGTATTTAACACATCATGTGTTGTCCCTGAGCACACTCAGAACATGTGTTGAAAACAACACATTTGTTTTAGAGTGTAACAATGTATCTAGGAAGATATGTTTATGCAAATGCGATCTGCTGCATTCATGATTGTAGGCTATTTGGTCAGATACAAAAATGGACCTGACAGACATGAACAGCTTTCAGAGAGTAGCCTACGTTGTTGTTGCTGTTGTTGTTCAATGAAAATCGAAAGACTGTTGTTGAAAGTTTGAAAAAAAGGAGAAGCTCATCAAAATGAGTAAGACAATTCAATATTCATTCAAGTGAAGTGCTTATAGCCTACAGTCCTTGTAACAACTTCCCCTTGTGACATCTATCCCGGCCGTCCCATTCTATTAAAATAATTTATCAGGACCTACTGCCAGCAGAATAAAAGAGAGAGAATAAAATTAGTAGGGTAAAATGCATTTTAATGCAGCTTCAATAGATATGACCGTGCACTGCCATCTAGCGGTGAAGATTGAAAGAGCAACAAGTGCACCTAATCTACATCGGTTAGGGTGGAGTTTGGCGCACAGGTGCTTTTAGTTAGAATTAGATTTTGATTTATGATTTGGTTGGCCAACTTCTAGACCAATAGATTCAGTAGGATAGGACAATAGGATCAATTAAAATGCTTTATCTCTACACGCATAGCATTTGTTTTACAAATGTTATTTTAGACTATAGGCCTGCTGAGCGATTTTCTCACTTAGCATTTTAAAGAAAATACACGAATGTCAGGTGAAATGACCGGCAGGAAGTTCAGGGCCCTAGTGGGTCTCATGAAAGTCCCAGAGCGTGAGCTTATGGGCGATATTTTGTTGCGCGAGAGCGTTGAACCTTCACTTCCCGTTCACGTGAATATCGGTAAATTTGTCCGTTTGGATGACGGCCAGTACATCGATACGGAGGACCGAGATAAAGCTGTTAAGAGACGACAGCTTGCAAACGCAAAGGAGAGACTGCGGGTAAGTGTTTACAAAGCTCATGACAATAAGAGTCATCGTTTGTTCCCAGCAGTTGTACTTTGCTGCCCTCTTTTGGCGAGCGAAGCACTGTTTGCATTAGTTCATGAGTTCTTTAAGGTGCTGCTTTACCTGGCATTCCGTCATGGAAACGTCCTTTTAAACATTTCTCAAATAAATCCGCAGACTTGCAAGAAATAACCCTAAAACTCTATTTCCCCTTTTCGCGTAATTTTACCATTTACAGCTTGACTGAAAAATATTGTATTGCTGACGTGAAATCGTTTGAAACAATTATAGAAGTTTACATTTAATGTAAAGAACATGTACTGTAGCCTACTATAAAGTTTATATTTTATATAAAATGAATATTTTCCATAATATTGTTTTACTCTGACATAGCTATAAAATTTAAGCCATGTGTCTGTTCCAAATTTGAAGTTAATATTTAAAAATGAGGTTTTCGGCGTTACCAAAAACAAACTCCATTTAATTTTTTGTTAACACTTTACAATAAGGTTACATTAGTTAACATGAACTAACCACGAACAACACCTCTGTTCAGCATTAGTTCATCTTTGTTAACATTAGTTCATAAAAATCCAGCCGTTCATGTTAGTTCAGTGCATTAACTAATGTTAGCAAAATTTTAATAATGCATTAGTAAATGTTGAAATTTAATATTAACGAAGATAAATAAATGCTTTATAAGTGCAGTTCATGATTAGTTCATGTTAACTAATGTAGTTAACTATTGAACCTTATTGTAAAGTGTTACCATTTTTTTTTAATGCGTTTTCCTGTCACAAGGAACGAAAAAAGAGCGCCAAGCATCCCACCGGTGAGCTGGTGAGACAGCTGGTGCTCTTCTCTCCATGGTAATGGCTCCAAGAAGTAGCCTACACGCATTTTTGATGAAACGGGGTGCAAGTTGAGATGGAAATTACACAGCAGTTTAAAGACTTGGAATTTATGTAAAAAGGGCCGAACCGTTTTTTACAATAAATGTTGTAGGGTTTTTATACCCTTTGTGATGGATTGTGGGGGGTTTTTTCCAAGACTAAAAGTCTTGGACTTTCTTAGCAGCAGGGCAAAGTTTCCCGTTTTAATATGAAGTGGACTTTATATAACAAAAGAGACTAAATTTATTGGTTTCATTCAAAATTATAATTTTCATGGGACATTTAAATCGCCTGTTATTAAAGTAAACTCCTTTTCTCTTCTGCAATGAATCCGGCTCCCATTAAGCTTCAAATATGCATAACATGCAGACTTCTTTCAATCCTTTTGTTATCCTCAGCATCTGATTATTGGTTTTTATATGGTTTTAAAAAATCTCTAATTGACTTGCACCTGAAAGATTTACTATTCAGAATCTCAGGACCAGTGATAGGCCTAATGTAATAAAGGCCTTCCTGCTTCAGCTGGAACACTGGCATTTCGTCACACTGGTAATTATTTTGGTAAATGCATGTCCACTTTAATAACTACAGCTTTGACAGAAATGCATGTTCAAATGGCAGGGTTTTTTTCCCCCGACTGACTAATGACCATGGACTCTTTAGTTGTAATTGTTTCCTTTTGTCAAGCGTGCTCTCTGAATGCGTGCTCCGCATTCAAAATACACAATTTGCAATTATGAAAATCAAAATGTATAATTAGAGAGACTAGCTGACTTTCTTAGAGTTGATCTAATACATTGTGACGCATTCACTTTAATTGGTCCAAGATGGTCATTCACAGTCATGCTGGGCTACAGTAGCATTTGTGTTTTCAAATCATTGTAGATTTTGTAAAAGAAGCATGTAGTAGAAATGTGAGTCAATATGGGTTTGGGCTGGGAGGGTGATGGAATTTTCACTAACTTCCTGTAAAAACCAAAATGCTGGTCTTGGTCTACCCTATTGTATTCATCAGGGCTGCGTTTATTGAAAGCATCGTGAGACCAGTTTGTTCCTCAGCTCCATTATGTTATTTTTTTTGGGCTCCGTTAAAAGCTGTTGTGAAATTTCACCTGATAATGGCGTCGTCTGATGCTCCTCTCAGGTGAGGAGCCTGAACAGCATGTTCTCGTACCTTCGCCGTATTGTGCCAGTGATGCCACGAGATCGAAAGCCCAGTAAAGTGGACATGCTGAAGGCTGCAACGGAGTACATCCGACTCCTCTCAGCGGTCCTCAACCACACCTCTGCCACTGTGAGTCAAACCCCCACATCGTTCCCTTTTGTCCTTGAAGATATTACAAGAGCATTCTTCCCATAACGTAGGGTTTACCAGGACACACACCCATATGGTGACAAAGGTCCTCGCAAGGATGGAAATATCCAAAATCCCTGTCCTTGTGGGGACATTTTGGCCGCCATGAGGAAAACCGCTTCTAAATTATACCTAGTGATGTTTTTTTTTTTGAAAATGTAAAAATGCAGAAAGTTTTGTGATGGGTAGGGTTAATGTAAGGGGATGGAATATACAGTTTGTACAGTATAAAAATCATTGTTTATGGACTGTCACTTTTAAAACATGAAAACACAACGTGTATTGGTGTGTGGTAGGGAAATGGGAATGCAAATGTTTTCCTGGACACTGGAATCAACTACTCAAGCATGGAGAGCGACTGCTCTGATCTCTGGAGCATGGAGGATGTGAGTTCATATTATTTATTTATTTTTCTTCATCTGTTCTAGAAGAGTGACTATTTTAAGTAAATGCTTCCAATCTAATGTCACTAACATTTAAAAGTTTGTTCATCTCTCTAATGCTCACCAAGGCTTAATTTGTTTAATCAAAAAATGTATGAATATTATTACAATTAAAAAATTCTATATTAAAATGTAATTTATTCCTGTGACCTAAAGCTGAATTTTCAGCCTCATTACTCCAGTCTTTTTGTGTCACATGATCCTTCAGAAATCATTCTAATATGCTGCATGCTATCGCTGTACCGTTCACCTCGATCTCCTCCCTCAGGCCCTGGAGATGAATCCCTTTCTATCTGAGGCGGGTGTGAGCGTGGCTGCCCCACTGGTCACCATGGCGACAGGAGCTGATGATGACGACATTGATCTCAACAACATGACTGTACAGTGTGTCGTACCAATGTACATTGTTCAGGTCGGCTCAGAACAAACTGTAGTAACGAGTACACTCTCGTCTTAGTGCCTTTTGGTGCCTTGAATCACTCACGTTTTTCTATATGTGCCTTTAAGATCTTCATGCTATGTGTGTTATATTTGTGCCCTTTATCTTTAATATTACTAAAATATTTGAAATGTCAGCCAAGATGTGGATTGATGGCTCTCATGAGACTTTTTGTTGGATTATTTATTTTCTCATCAATTTTATGAGTTATTCATATAAAATAAACTCCTTTATTTATGGGAGGAAAATCTCTAAAGCTTATTTTGAGTTTCAGCTGCTTTGTGGTTTACAAATATGAATAAATTGTAAATGCTTATTAATGTGTTTTAACCATTTTACAATTTTTCAACATCGAGGTTTAAAGTCATATGTCAATGACAAATAAGGATGATCAAAGGAAAATAAGTCTTTGCATGTTGAATTCATATTATTAAAAGACAAACATTTCTATGCAAAAGGGGTGATGAATTGAGAAATCAACTTTTCATTCAGCCTTTGGTATATAAAAGTTCATCGTGATATAAGAATATCCTGTAAGTTTCGGAGCTGAGAACTTCCTTGTTAGTTAAAGAAAAGCTTGTATTGACACCAGGCCCAACAAACAATCGATCTCAGAATGTGCCAAGCGGTGACGTCAGTGTGTGGTGAAACACTGTCCGAAGAAAAGTGCCTAATACTGTAGCCCCGCCCACCAACTTGTACAAGAAAACATAAATAGCATATAGGCCTAGGTGAACCTAAAACAGATCGAACTCACAAGCACTAACATGCTGCATAAGCTTCGGATTCCAATATTATGAATGCATGGATGAACTTTATTTTTAATGAAAATCCAGCTCACATGGGGAAGACATTGCATGTTTGTTCCTTCATTTCACCGGATTCGTTTGTAAACAAGAGACTGGATTTGCAGACATTTGAGATTACATGAATGAATGAAGCAACAAATGTAAAAAATGTTTTTTATATGTGACACTATTGCATTGTTACATATCGTTTGATATCTATTGTGTACATGTCTAACTGAACATAACTGGTGCTGTCACAGGCTTTAGAATCCTTTATTTGATTTATTTGGTTAATTGTCCTGCGATTCGTTATCAGACTCGGACATGCATGGGCCAGGGCTCGCAAAGCCCAATGTCCCAGGGCTATGTGTTTTCCAGACGAGCTAACAAAACGTATCACCGGCCTGCCCAACAGGCTATCTTAAAGGGTTACTTCAGTGGTTTAGCATTAAGCTTTGTATTTAAACTGGGTCATTTATGTAGTAGAAATGAGAAATTATTTTTGAATTTGGTGCCTTCTAGACTGAGAAGAGACAAAAATACATTTTATGTCTTATGTGGATGAAAGACAACAACTCCCAGAATGCACTTAGTTTTGATCTTCATAGTAATACAATCATTTCGTTCAGTTGTTAAAGAATAAACACTACAATTAAAAACTGAACGTGTCTTTTCAATAAAGTGTGCGTGAGCCGAACGAAAGTCACATCACAGGCAGTGTCAGATTTCCATCCTCAGGAAGAGCTGAGGTAACCAGTGTTGCCATGTCCGCGGTTTTCGCGCAGAATTGGGCTACTTCATCACTTGCCGCGGGCTGTTTTTCATGTCCACGGGTTGAAGCGACCCCAATTATGTGCTATTTAGCAACGGGAATGCGAATTTTAATAGGCAACCATGCCAAAAAAAACACATATTTTACCCCCAAATGTGATTTTTACCAGGGAAGCCCCCTGAAACGCGATTGGGCTTGTTTTGAGTAGCAATTGGGCGGGTTTTGTTGTGAAAACCTGGCAACCCTGGAGGTAACGTTAAGCACCAGTCTGGCACATTTTCAGATCGCATATGGAAGCTAAACTATACCAGGAATTCATTTAAAAGTTTAAACACTCACTTTGGTCTGCATCGCACCGTTATGATTGTCCGTGCGGCCATCTGTGTCTGTGTCTTGCATTCTGTGTAGGGTTCTGTGCGTGAGATCTCTCCCCTATGAGCGGGTTAATAACACGCGGAACAGCTCCATCTAGTGGCTGTAGTCTTTAGCCGGGATATGAGGGGGGAAAGTACCATAATTTGAATATACTACCGGGTTTCTACTGATACAAAGCCTAAAGCTAAATCACTGAAGTAACCCTTTAAATAGTGACATTCCTATTAATTCCAGGTGGATGAGAGAGAAATCGTTGTGTCTGTTTGATAAAGACATTTTGCGAGCCCTGTGGGCGACTCATTCCGATTGTCGTCACGGAGGAGACGAAGCTCATTGTTATATACAAAGCTTATCCAGTCTTCAGTGCGGCACATCCATAAAAACAGCGGCTCAAAGCGGCTCAAAACCAGGGTAGAAAATAGCCCATTACTTATTCATTACAACCACCTGAACGTCATAAGTTGACCTCAGACAAGAGTATAAAAAAATAACAAAGAGCCAGTTCATGACCCCTTTAAAAATAAAGTGTGTAGTCTTCATTTTTCTCAATCTCTTCTTGTTTTCACAATTATGCATGATTATAAATCCTACTTTTTTCCCGCATTTGTACTTTTTAAAAGGGGCGGAATCCTAAATCCTCTATGCTCCAGGGGGATTAATTGTCCCTGTAATACAGGCATTTTATATATTATATATATATATATAATTTAGAGAGGGTGGTTTTATTATTATCCAAAATCAAATTAAGCAAGTACATAAGTCAATCTCCTTACCTTAGCCTGATTCACTACAGTAAGCTTGTAATAATGATCATTTATAGCCTTTTCTCACAGCAGCTGGAATAATTCAATTTATCATTTTGATGGCGGATTGTAATCCAGAAAGGTCCAAAGGACAATCATCAGTGACAACAGGAGATTCACCCGTAGTCAAAAGCAAAAGGTTAGACTGAACAGAAATGTAAAACTATAAGTAATGCTATTAACACTAAACACATGTAGTCACGCAATGCTGATGTTGTTAACATTTGAACAATTTGAGGACAAAGTATCACACTAATAATAATTCGATGTGATTATGGGCTAAGCGATCATTAGATTCAATCACTGTTGGTAGCACAATTTATTGTAATACTCTTTTTTTTTTTTCTTCTCAGTTGGTCAGAACAAAAGTGGCAAACATGCTACTAACTTGTTCAGATGACATTTTCCGGGGAAATTTCTTATTTTGGTCATACTTCCAAGATGTAGAATCTGTGATTCCGAAGTACAGTATCCACACCAGTGCACTAGTTAATGACAGCAACACATACTCCTCATAACATTCATCCATGCGGAGGAGCCGTGCCGATGCACAACCCACGTAAAGATAACCGGTTTGGCCTGTAAGCAAATGCTCGCTTTATTCCTGTCTTTTGCTTATGCATATTACAGAGCCAATTGGATAAATGATGTAGCTATAATTGTGTGGGTGTATTGATATGGATGTCAGTGTGGTTTGTATGTGTGTAATACAAAAAATGTATTTGTGAACTCTACTGTACTGCAAATCTCTGTGCACCAGTGGAGCTCTGCTGGCATCTAATGGGGAAAATTTGGTACTGTGCCCAGACAAAATCCTACTGAAAGGGTTTTTTGTTTGTTTGTTTTTAGATATCAACCTCATTTAGATTTATAGATTTTTTTTTTGTTTTTTGTTTTTTTGTTGCAGTTTTAGAGTTCAACATGTTTCATAAAATATATATTTTATATAAAAATATCATGATCATTTTCATAAACTTAAACCTCCTATATAATATTTTGCTTAACTTTTTCAACAATAATAATTTCTTTAAAACGAGACCAAACTTAAGTCTGTGTTTCCAAGCTTCAAATTTGTATAACCGTCTATTGACGCAGATATTTTTTACCTCCAAGGCAGGGGTTTTTAAACTGGGGTCCGGGGACCCGCAGATGTCCTCCAGAAGGTTCTATGGGGTCCCCAGAAAACATCAGAGAATAAAACGAGAAAACAAAAATGGTTAAAGTCTACTGAACATTCTAACGGTTCAGTTCTAAATGTTTCTCTCCTTTCTTGCCATACATACTTTCCAGATTTGTATATGTATGCTTTGTCTTTCGAGTGAGTTTTTCTCACTATAGTCCCCTTTATCTTGTTCACTGGGGTTGTAAGGCAGTGTTCTTAAAGATCCCGGGGCGTGTCTGCTGTGAGACTTCAGTGTAAACGCCCACTGTTGTGATTGGCTGACATCTTTGCATTTGAAATGTGTATTACATGTGGAACCCTTCTTGAATACTTTTGCCACGTTTTATTTACTATTACAGCTGTTGCGATTTAACTAATCGTGAATGTGTTGATTATAGCATTATTTTTAGATATTTTCCCAACACATGAAAGGCTGCAGTGATGAGAATTGAGTCAGTCTGTTGATTGCGTGAATGCAGTGATCTCGTCATTGCAACGCTATTACTCTCACAAAATGCTTTCACCAAAACTAACAGCAAACATGACATCGATATGAATACAGTAAGAGCTTTGTGCAGCATAACAGCGTCATTCATTATAACGGCAGTTTGGGCAAGTGTGCAGAGACACTCGCGATGTGTGATTGACAGCTTCAGCCATTATAAAGAGTGTTCTTTGATCGCTCTCTGTAGTTTAATCACAATTTAAATAACAGATTTGTTTCATGCTATTAAGAGAAACAATGTGAAGTTGATAGTTTAGTCACTGGCTTGATTCACTGATGCATAAACAGTATTAAACGATTTAGAAAGAATGTCTGTGTGAACTTGACTGATTAGCTACACATCAGAAATCACTGATCACAGATCAGGCATTAATGAACACTGTTACTCACTGTTTGTGGCGGTGTTGTCGAATCCATATCATAAAAGTCTGTTTGTAAAGCCTGTGCTGACATTGCGACTAAAATAAACTGAATCCATTTTCTCCAAATTCTCTGGGCGGGCAAAGCAGAGGAAGGGGAGGTAACCTTTCCCCGGATGACGATATATTGGGAAGATTCCAGATTGGCCCATCTGAGCTTTCATTTTCTCAAAGGCAGAGCAGGACACCCAGGGCTTGGTTTACATCTGTCTCCGTTATAGCCACAGGGGGAACATAGACAGGGGAACTCAATGTAAAAAAAACATCACAAAGTGACATTTTCATGTCATATGACCTTTAATGCAGTATGCAAGCTGCTTACATTCATGTGTAAGTTGCTTATTCAAATCATTTTTAATTGAAGATGTTTTTCTTCAGGTTCATACATCCAACATTAAGTATAGCCAATTCAAGTTTGTAAACAATCTGTTGTATTAATAATGTCACACTTACTGTTTATCTAACAGTTTAAATGTTTTTTCAGACAGAAAAATATATAGATGGATTTTAGGAACATTGTCAAAAATTTAAGGCCTCTCAAATTCAAAATTTTCCAGTGAACGATCACATCTAAATTTTTCAATTGGCCAAATTGAATTGTATCCATTGTGGCAACATTCTGTTAACATGGGCTCAATTAGAAATAATATGTTGAGCCAATGGAAAAATTTAATTTACCAACACTGTAAAAAATGTCAGGCCTCTCCAATTTAAAATTTTCTAGTGCCCGATCACATCAAAAAAATGTATATGTGATCGGTCACTAGAACATTTTGAATTGGAGAAATGTTTTACAGTGAAACTGTGAGGTTGTTCCAATTAAATATTTTAAATTGTAGTAACAATTGTTTATTTCTCACTGTCCCAAAAAAACAAAAATGACTAAAAACATAAATATATTAATATAAGCAAAATACAGAACACAGACAACAGGGTTGACATTTTATCATGTTACTTTATTAACAAGTAAATTCCAACACAGGATATTTGGTGAAAATACCTTATTTTCAATAAGGAAAAACTCTGAATATTCAAGAAGTCAAGAAATCTTCTGCATAACAGGATGTCTTAAAGGTCCCGTTCTTCGTGATCCCATTGTTCAAACTTTAGTTAGTGTGTAATGTTGCTGGTAGAGCATAAATAATACCTGTAAAATTATAAAGCTCAAAGTTCAATGCCAAGCGAGATATTTTATTTAACAGAAGTTCCCTTTCAAAGCCTACAGCGAACGGCTGGCTTGGACTACATCCTGGTACTTCCTTCATAAATGACGTCAGTAGAACAGTAGAACAGACTAACCTCCGCCCACAAGAATACGCGAAAAAAGGGGGCGTGGTCTTGTTGCTGTCCCACGTGGAGAAGAGGACGTGTCGCGTGGAGAAAAGGAAGTGCTGTGTTTGAGTGTGTTTGTCGCCATGTCGTCGAGACGCTGTTATTTTCATCCCGGAGTCAAATCACCTTTGTTTGGCTTTCCCAGGGACGCTGAAGAGATCATTAAGCGCGCATATATATCTCCCGTTAAGAGGCGTGACCTTTCCACGTGCGCTAAGCTGCTGTCGAATCACAACACAGGAACCGTGCCACGTTTGCTAAGATGCTGTCAAATCACAACACGGGAACCGCTGGCACAATCAGAACTCGTTACGTATTTCTGAAGGAGGGACTTCATAGAATAAAGGAAGTCATCAGCCGTTTTTAGGACAGTGAAAACAGCGGTGGACAGATAAGTACATTGTGTTAAAAATACTTTTTTTTTTTAACACGCAAAACATGAATACATGTTATATTGCACACTGTAAACACAATCAAAGCTTCAAAAAAACACGAAGAACGGGACCTTTAATGGGATGAAGAAAACGTGGCACTGCATAGGCTAAAAACCTGCAAATAAAAATAAAAACTAACATTAATGGCAAAGTTTCCCTGCATCACATCTGGCAAATGACAGAACAGAAGTTACTTCATTATATAATGAGGATGAAACGAATGAATGGACGAATAAGCAAATCACGAGCTTGACGTGTTTGATATTAAAATGCAATAACTTAAGCCCTGAAAGAGGCCGTCTCCAAATGCAATCTAACAGCACCGTGTTCAACGGTCGCATGGCTCACATATCACACAAATTACTTAATTTACTTATTACCTATTATTTTAGACATATAGGCTAAGACATGAGGAAAATAAAACTAATGGCTACCATTAGACAATTATGTAGTAAACGAGAACACACTAATGAAACCAATGAATGCATGAACTCATGATTATACAACATGTCTTTTAAACTTCATACCAGGTCATGAAGCAAAACTCTGGAGAATAATTTCAGTGCTCAATACTCACCAACGTCTTGTGACGATGAATATCTCTCTATTCTCTTGGGAATGTTTGTTTCGGTCTTCAGCACCGTTTGGCTCAGCACTGCCCGCGCTCCGCATTTGAAATGTCCACTAGTGATGGGGAGTCGACTCCAAAAGAGTCGATTCCTCGACTCAGAATAGCCCCAGAGTCGGGGTCGACTCCAGCACAGGAATCGACTCTCCGTGTCGACTCTGTTGCTGTGTCCGAAATCGCTCACTTGTTTAATAATTCTCTAATCCCTATAAAGTGCATGGCAGTTGAGTGCACTATAAACAAGGAGCGAGCAATTCAGACACTGACGTAAAACATCGCATCAGAGAGCTGTCGCTGCAGTCGTGGCCTAATGGTTAGAGAGTCGGACTTGTAACTGGAAGGTTGCGGGTTCGAGTCTCAGGTCCGGCAGGAATTGTCGGTGGGGGCAGTGAATAACCAGCACCCTCCTCCAACCTCAATACCACGACTGAGGTGAGACCCTTGAGCAAGGCACCGAACCCCCAACTGCTCCCCGGCCGCCACAGCAATATGGCTGCCCACTGCTCCGGGTGTGTGTTCACTACTGTGTGTGTGCACTTGGATGGGTTAAATGCAGAGCACAAATTCCAAGTATGAGTCACCATACTTGGCCACACATCACTTCACTTTCACTTTCACAGAAACTCACACACATTTATTTGAGTGCTTACTTTAGAAATAGAAAACAGTCACAGCGACTTTAGTTTGTAATTATACATAGGCTTCCTCCATGCTAGCTTTAGTTTAATTGATAGTGCCTATTAATGCAATAAATATAAATTTGGTTTTCTATGGTTAACCTTATGTTCATAATCATTAAACTAAATCCAAAAAAAAACTCACATCAAGAAATACATGAATAATTGTACATTATTCTATTTATATATTTCACCTTTTAAGACAATGATCATGTGCGTTTAGCCCCATCACTCGACAACAGCTTTTTTCATGACTTTTTTTTCCTGTGTAAAATTAGGTATCGGCAACAGCTAGGTAGAAACGCTGATAGCCTCATCAAGTCATCGCTAAATTGGAATTATTTGGACTATCACGCTAAAATGAGCGAGGTTTTAATAAGGGGATTTTAAGGCTTTGTGTTGGGGGAGAAATAATTTAAGTGTGTAACAACTGCAATTTTGTCTTATTTCTGACCCTGTTTTGATGTAAAGTAAATTTTCCATAGACAATTAGTCGATTCCATAGACTCCTACAGTGGGAGTCGGGAATTGGAGTCGACTCCAAAAAACCTGGAATTGAACATCCCTAATCTCCACACGAACGGTTTTCCTCAAGCGCATTTTGCGCATGTGTATATAGTTTTTCGGACTTAGGACTTGTTCACCCAACATGGACTTTTCACTTCGACTTCATAGATTGACTGAGCACAATTAAATATGTTCAGTGAATATACAATTTTACTTTTGAGTGAAGACCTTAAGCTATGATTAGTACAATCATGCTTTTATCACCAGTAGGGTGGACTATTGTTTTCTCACCGGCCTTCCCAGAAAGACCATTAGACAGCTGCAGCTCATACAGAACGCTGCTGCAAGGATCCTGAGCAGAACCAGAAAATATGACCATATCACACCAGTCCTCAGGTCTTTACACTGGCTTCCAGTTACATTTCGGATCGATTTTAAAGTACTGTTACTTGTTTATAAATCACTCAATGGCCTAGGACTTCAATACATTGCCGATATGCTGATTAAATACAAACCCAACAGATCGCTCAGATCATCAGGATCAAGTCAGTTAGAAATACCAAGGGTTCACTCCAAGCAAGGAGAGTCTGCTTTTAGCTATTATGCCCGCCGCAGCTGGAACCAGCTTCCTGAACAGATCAGATGTGCTCCAACAGTAGCACTTTCAAATCCAGACTCAAAACACATCTGTTTAGCTGTGCATTTACTGAATGAGCACTGTGCCACTGTACATCCGACTGATTGCACCTTATCTTATCTACACTCTAAAAAATGCTGGGTTAAAAATAACCCAAGTTGGGTTGAAAATGGACAAACCCAGCAATTGGGTTGTTTTAAGCAAACATTTAACCCAACCGCTGGGTTAAAACAACCCAATTGCTGGGTTAGTCCATTTTCAACCCAACTTGGGTTATTTTTAACCCAGCATTTTTTAGAGTTATCATCTTTCTATTCTTTTTATAACGGTTTTAGTTTAATTTTTTTTTAACTTTGGTTATTCTATATATCATCATTTTATTCTTTTTAATTCTCTTTACAACTGTATATTTCTATTTCTTATTCATCTGTTTATTATTTTTGGTAAGGGCTGTCTGACTAGAAAAGGAGAGCAGTGTGCTTCGCTTCATTCCGCTTGTGAGGCATAATTATACTAAGGGTTAATGGTATAAGAAGTCGCTGATAGCGTCGATACGTCCTACAGGCATAGGTAAAACGGTAGCAGACAGTGCAAAGAAGCAAACTCAATAAAGGGGAGGCCACAGGAGCCCGTCATGGACTGACTCGTAAGGTCCAGGAGACATTGCGAACCTGCTCCATCACATAGGGGTACCTCAAATTTAGAGAATCAGGCAGTTAGGGATCTATTTGTCATAATTTAATTCTTTTTAATTCTTTTTAAAACTGTTTTAATTATCCTTGTTTTTATTTCATGGTATTTCTATTGCATATGTGAGCACTATTTTAATTCCTTTTCTATGTAAAGCACTTTGAATTACTATTGTGTATGAAATGTGCTATATAAATAAACTTGCCTTGTCTTGCCTTGTTCCAACCCTCTGTGAGTTTCTTTCTTCTGCACTCTAAAAAAAAAAGGTTCTACAGGGAGTGCAGAATTATTAGGCAAGTTGTATTTTTGAGGATTAATTTTACAACATTAATAATTAAACAACAACCATGTTGTCAATGAACACAAAAAACTCATTAATATCAAAGCTGAATATTTTTGGAAGTGGTTTTTAGTTTTAGCTATTTTAGGGGGATATCTGTGTGTGCAGGTGACTATTACAAAAAACAAATTTATACCCATTTCAATTATTTATTTTTACCAGTGAAACCAATATAACATCTCAACATTCACAAATATACATTTCTGACATTCAAAAACCAAACAAAAACAAATCAGTGACCAATATAGCCACCTTTCTTTGCAAGGACACTCAAAAGCCTGCCATCCATGGATTCTGTCAGTGTTTTGATCTGTTCACCATCAACATTGCGTGCAGCAGCAACCACAGCCTCCCAGACACTGTTCAGAGAGGTGTACTGTTTTCCCTCCTTGTAAATCGCACATTTGATGATGGACCACAGTTTCTCAATGGGGTTCAGATCAGGTGAACAAGGAGGCCATATCATTAGATTTTCTTCTTTTATACCCTTTCTTGCCAGCCACGCTGTGGAGTACTTGGACGCGTGTGATGGAGCATTGTCCTGCATGAAAATCATGTTTTTCTTGAAGGATGCAGACTTCTTCCTGTACCACTGCTTGAAGAAGGTGTCTTCCAGAAACTGGCAGTAGGACTGGGAGTTGAGCTTGACTCCATCCTCAACCCGAAAAGGCCCCACAAGCTCATCTTTGATGATACCAGCCCAAACCAGTACTCCACCTCCACCTTGCTGGCGTCTGAGTCGGACTGGAGCTCTCTGCCCTTTACCAATCCAGCCACGGGCCCATCCATCTGGCCCATCAAGACTCACTCTCATTTCATCAGTCCATAAAACCTTAGAAAAATCAGTCTTGAGATATTTCTTGGCCCAGTCTTGACGTTTCAGCTTGTGTGTCTTGTTCAGTGGTGGTCGACTTTCTGCCTTTCTTACCTTGGCCATGTCTCTGAGTATTGCACACCTTGTGCTTTTGGGCACTCCAGTGATGTTGCAGCTCTGAAATATGGCCAAACTGGTGGCAAGTGGCATCTTGGCAGCTGCACGCTTGACTTTTCTCAGTTCACGGGCAGTTATTTTGCGCCTTGGTTTTTCCACACGCTTCTTGCGACCCTGTTGACTATTTTGAATGAAACGCTTGATTGTTCGATGATCACGCTTCAGAAGCTTGGCTATTTTAAGACTGCTGCATCCCTCTGCAATATATCTCACTATTTTTGACTTTTCTGAGCCTGTCAAGTCCTTCTTTTGACCCATTTTGCCAAAGGAAAGGAAGTTGCCTAATAATTATGCACACCTGATATAGGGTGTTGATGTCATTAGACCACACCCCTTCTCATTACAGAGATGCACATCACCTAATATGCTTAATTGGTAGTAGGCTTTCCAGCCTATACAGCTTGGAGTAAGACAACATGCATAACGAGGATGATGTGGTCAAAATACTCATTTGCCTAATAATTCTGCACTCCCTGTATATGGCACCAAAAATGGTTCTTGGCTCGTAATCATAGGGGAACCTTTTTTAGTGCTATATAGCACCAATTTTGGTGCTTCAGTGGTTCTTCGGCGGTTCTTCAGAGGTGCTATATAGCACCTTAGTCAAAGAACCGGTGAAGAACCTCTGAAGAACCGCTGAAGAACCACTGAAGCACCAAAATTGGTGCTATATAGCACTAAAAAAGGTTCCCCTATGATTACGAGCAAAGAACCATTTTTGGTGCCATATAGAACCTTTTTTTTTTTAGAGTGTGTTGAACATAAAATAAGATACTTTAAAGAATGTTGATAATATACAGCTGAACACTCTAAAAAAAAAAGGTTCTATATGGCACCAAAAATGGTTCTTCGTCGTAATCATAGAGGAACCACTTTTGGTGCTATATAGCACCATATCTTAACATGTTATGTATATGGTAGCGGTGCTATATAGTACCTTAGTCAAAGAACCGGTGAAGAACCGCTGAAGAACCACTGAAGCACCAAAATTGGTGCTATATTGCACTAAAAAAGGTTCTCCTATGATTACCTCCAAGAACCATTTTTGGTGCCATATAGAACCTTTTTTTTTAGAGTGAAGGTAGCTATTGACTTCCTATATATATATATATATATGGGGGAAAATAAAGCTATGGAAGTCAATGGCTACCGTCAACTATCTGGTTACCAACATTCTTCGAAATACCTTCTTTTGTGTTCATCAGAAGAAAGAATCTCAG
Source organism: Romanogobio albipinnatus (assembly GCA_023566225.1). Taxonomy (NCBI): domain Eukaryota; kingdom Metazoa; phylum Chordata; class Actinopteri; order Cypriniformes; family Gobionidae; genus Romanogobio; species Romanogobio albipinnatus. Next base: position 11,827,252 of record CM042242.1, on the reverse strand, counting down.
AGGGTTGGAACAACATGAGGTTGAGTAAATTACAGGATTTTCATTTTTGGGTGAACTATCCCTTTAATATCATAAAGCACCAGCAGGTGGAGCCAGTGGCCGTCTTTAACAGCTGCATCATTCAGCATGGAAAGACATATCCAGAATAAATCATCTGTGATCCGACAAATCCACGCTATTTAGCTAATGCTAAAAAAATTACTTCCGGCTGTTTTAGTTTTATATGCGTGTACTAGTATTTTCCACTACAGGCGAACAAACTCAAGGTTCTTGTAAAAAAAATACGAGCAGGATCTGGATGTAGACAGTGAGGAGGTCATGAATCTGGCAGGCGTGGTCGTGGGCTGGTCCAGCCTGCAATAAACGTCAAAAAACAGAGGGGATGCGGAGGTCTAGGAAAACACAGACCCAAAACAATATCATTCATACTGGAAAACAAGACTAAATTTCGATTGCTTGGTGCATGCTTTGACACATTGCGTTGTAGATTCATAGGGCGACTGTGTGCGTAAAGGACAAAGAGGAGAGGATGTTGTAAGGTAAGCATCTCTTGCCTAATTTTTCCATCACTATTTCAGTCAATAGTTGAGATTTCCTGGGATTTAATCAATTGTGCTCGAACATGTGTATGGAGGAATTTTGGACCCCACGCATCCATCACATTCACGGTGACCGTGATGCTGGACTGCCATGATATTGAGTGCACGAATATAATACAAAATACATGATTACACCATAATCAGGAACGGTATAGAGATGAAACACTCACTTAGCACTGAAGAAAATGGAACTAGAATGTGTTAAGACTAGAATAGTTTAAAGACCCTTGTTTGTGATGTAATCCGAAAATTAGCCTACTATTGGTAAACACATTTTATCATGTCGTATTTTATTAATCCGACGCCTTGGAGCTTTGTTTTCATGCAAGCTTTAGTGAGTGTAGCCTACAAGGGCATGATGCTTCAACTTTCAGGCGCCATAATATTGGGAGTCTCGCGTAGACTGGAAATCTGTTTTCTTCTCTCGGTTATCTCGTTTTTTTACCCCTCGTGTTGGAGTACTTCAAGCAAGCGTACGTCGTTTGTGTTGTGTTTTGAGATATGAGGTTTTGTGCTCTGTAACATCTTAATCATGCCCCCTTCAAAATTCTCTTGTACTGATGCCCGGAGGCTGCTGGTGTTGGTGCTGATGCAGCGGGGCTCCTGTTGTTGCTAGGCATCCGCGTACAGGCCCTGCCGCGCGAGCACCGGCTACTGCACAAAACAATCGACATAGCACGGTTTATAATGCTGTATAAGTTAATGAATGCATAAATGCCTTTTTGACAATAAACCAGCTTTTTAGGATCATTTCTAACAGTTAAGATGATGCTTTTGTCACCAGCTGGTGCATGTCTACCCCCTCTCATAGCAGTTCAAAGGATGTTGTTTTCCTGTAGAAGAAGTGGGCGTGACACGAGTCTTTCCCCCTGGAATATGAGCCCTAGAGGGAAAGAGAGGGTGGCAATGTTCAATCTCCAGTAGTCCTAAAATCCTAATACGTCTGCCAAATAGCCTAGATGATATGACCCTTTTTTATTAGGGTTGGCTGGCTACTATTCCTTTTAATTATCATTTTGTGCATCAAGAACTAATGTAGCCTATATTATCATAATGCATTCATTTAATCTGCTGTGTTTCCATGAGGTTCCGCTGCAGGGGTGAAGGAATGATTTGAAAATGATAGGGTGGGGGGTATTATTGAGGGCGAGGGAGGGTGTGTAATAGACTTAGATCTTAAACTATCCTATTCCCAATACGGATTTTAACTAAATTAAAGATAATCTTTAAAAAAAAAAAGTTAAATGCTAATATTAATTGAAAATAATTGAACCACCCATGTTCACGGTTCTCTGATTAACAAATAAAATATTTAATCTTTGTTAGGTATTTTTTATGATATAATCTTGGATTTTTAATATTTAGCTAATTAATTAGCTTCTCATTAAAGGGATAGTTCACACAAAAATTAAAATTAGCCCATCATTTACTCACCCCCAAGTCATCCTAGGTGTATACGACATTCTTCTTTCAGATGAATAAAATCATATACAATTATATTATATTACAAAAGTCCTGGCTCTTCCAAGCGTTAGAATATTGATTCATAGTTGCTTTGTTTTTGAAGTCCATAAAAAGTGCATCTGTCCGTCAAATAACATGCTCCACGCGGCTCCGGGGTGTTAATAAGGCCTTCTGAAGCGAATCGACGCGTTTGTGTAAGAAAAAATATTAATATTTAAAACTTTATCAAGTAAACTTTCGACGACCGCATTCCATGGAAAAGTGTTGAATGTTGAAAGTGAAACTCAAGATGCGTACGCGACGTCATGACGAGCGGACCTGGTCGCGTTAGTCTTTCGATCGGCAGAGGAACTTTCAACAATTTTTCCATAAATTGAACAGGGAAGGCGGTCAGCCGAAAGTTTACTTTATAAAGTTTTAAATATGGATATTTTTCTTACACAAACGCATCGATTCGCTTCAGAAGGCCTTTATTAACCACTCGGAGCCGCGTGGAGCACGTTATTTGATGGGCAGATGCATTTTTTATGGACTTCAAAACAGAGCAACTATGAATCCAATTCTAATGCTTGGATTAGCCTGGACTTTTGTAATATAACTCAGATTTTATTCGTCTGAAAGAAGAATGTCATATACACCTAGGATAACTTGAGGGTGAGTAAATTATGGGCTAATTTTAATTTTTGGGTGAACCATCCCTTTAAATAACAACCCCCTGCAGATCCCCAGGGGAAACCATGGGCTAAAATATTTGTAAATAGAAACATTTTTCTGAATAAAGAAGTAAATAATAATTTAACATGCACTTTAATGTTGACTGTCTGTCTCTTTTGTATCATTTAGTGGTTACGTTAAAGTCGAAAAATAAATGTGTATTATTAGTGCCATTTATTGGCCCTTGATGTGTTTTGGTCAATTGGATCACAAGTAGACAAAGCAGACACATTCCCGTTTACACCTAGCCTATATCAGAAATCGCATACTTCCCTGCTGTAAAGTAGGATAAAAACAGAATGTCATGAAAGAAGCGTGCCCGAATTCACAGTGCTCATAAAAGAGTAGACAAAAGTACCTGGATGACCAACTTCTTCCAGCGAGATTCTGAAGTGTGCATACACCATGAGGCCACGGAAGAGGATTTATGAATGGCAGTGAAGCTTCGTAACTGACGCTGATAGGGCACATGATAATGACAGCATAGTGAATGTAATATTTCCAGATTACATTCATACTACTATACAGAACGGTAGTGACGTAATTCCTTATTCAAAATAAGTACCTACTCAAGAGAGTATGTGATTTCTGACACAGCTCTTTTGTCCACTTTCAACCACTTCTGTCCTGATTTCCTTCGAGGGGTGGGTCTATGGGCGGACTATAAATGTATATGTTTTTTCAGATCTTTCAATCTAATGGACAAAATAAGCTTCCACAATTTACATATGAATGTGTACGGAGACGACGGGAAAACATTCGGATAGCATCAGCTTTCGTTTCTGCTCTGACAGCCGCAAGACCTCGCTGAACTCTGTGAGTGTGTGTTAGAAATCAGGAATGGTTAGAGAAATGAACATTGTTGATTGTGCTTGGTACATTTTTCGTCTGTAAACCAAACTTGGGTCTCCAGCAAACTAAGTCTAAATCCCGTCTGGCTAGCGCGCTTCCCATTAGGTTTACGCATTAGGTCAGTAGGCGGAGAATAGATGGTCTTTTGTGGATGTTCGAACACGTTCGGCCACATGAAAACGCTACGAAAGCAATCCGGTCAAATATGTTTCTGACTACCTCTGGAAGTGGTCGAAAGTGGACAAGCTCAAAACATTTTAGACCCTGTTTACACCCGCATCGTCCACTTGTGATCCGATCGACCAAAACGCATATTAACACCAGGTATAAATAGGGCCACATGTTCATGTTTCCACATTAAAACATTTAATTCATCATGAAAACTATTTTGACAAGTTTGTACACAATCTTAAGACCAAAAAACATTTCAAACATGGAAAAATAGGCCATGCATTAGGTGTGGATTTAGTATGGAATTGAAAACCGAGGCAGAGAGAATAGAGTAGCCCATTTTAAAACCCCAAACAAGGCTAATCTTGCTTAGAAATTGCATTTTTATTCTTTCCTGAAAATGTTCCAATTCATGGTGGTTTTAAAAAGCATGCCTTTTTTGCGCATGGGTCACTGAGTTCTCAGTGCATTATGCAGAAGTGAATGCACCCATAACCACACATTAACTTAATTATAAGATTCTTTTAAAATCAATCCAGCATCACTTTAACCATTATACATCTCCCTCTTATACTTCTCTCTCTCCTCGCTTCCTACAAGCATTAAGATCTCTCAGTGGGGGAGAAATCCCCTCATCCGGTCAGGAAAGCTCTGTTTCAGACCGATCAATAGGTAACAGACACATGTTCATGTCTTTCATCCCTCCTCAACTTGACATTTAAATCCTGCTAAAGCAGAAGCCAAAGCTCTGCACATTTTTGAGATTAAAGTGTAGGTTGAAGACCAGAATAAATGCAGACTGATGATGGTTTGCTCTTATATAGCAGGATTGATTTGGATCCACTAGAGTAGAATGTTGTGCTTGAAACTGATCCAGGGACAGCACAGGGCGGTGCCAGCTTGGATCCAAAGGGGCCCCACTCATTATACAGTCTCCCCAGAGAGAGGACCTCATAGTAGGGGTCCCAGAGCACCTGAGTCCCTGACAGACAACCAGACACGAAGATGCTGTGACTTCTAGTGCATTAACTCGACACTTTGGATATGTCAGTGTTGTATTTTGGATGGAAAAAAATATCTAGATATTTATAATGGATGATTAAAACATAAGTTAAGCATATTACTTTTTTTTATTCAGCAAGGATGCATTAATTTAAACAAAAGTGACAGTAAAGACATTTACAATTACAATTACAATAGTATTTCTATTTCAAATGAACACTGTTCATTAAGAGTAACAACGCAGCAAAACTGATTTCAACATATATTCAGAAATGGTTCTTGAGTACAAAATCATCATTTCATAATGATTTCTGAAGGATCATGTGACACTGAAGACTGGAATAATGGCTGCTGAATTTCTGCTGAATCATACTTATTTACCATTGTTACTGTAAATAAATGTGCGTATAACTATGTACACCCTTTACATTTTGTGCATTCTGGGATTGTATAATATATTGTATTAAATACTGTGCAAAGGTCTTAGACACATTAGTATTTTCAACAACAAAAAAAGGTTTTAAGCCATTTATTTATATTTTTTGCTGTAGAGTGTCGGTAGGAAATATAAGTTTACATTTCAAAACATTAATTTTGCCATAAATTGTAATAATCCAGTGAGATTTTTTTATGCACAAGGAGTCTGACAATAGCCGGTATGCTCCACACAGAGATCTCACCATCGTCAAGTCTGTCTGTGATTACAGGAAGAAACTGAGACAGGCTAAATCCAGAAGAACTGCGGCAACATCTCCAAGACGCTTTTTAGAAACCTACCTGCAAAGCTACAGTACTGTGAAAAGTTTTAGGCACTAAAAATGCTGTAAAGTGAGGATGCTAACTTTACATCAGCTTTATGGCCAAACTAATGCCATAAATATATTTTATTGATTAATTAACTTCTATTAACTAAATCAAATCAATACAGGGTGTGACTACCCTTTCCGTTTAAAACAGCTTTTGTCCTGGTACACTTGCACATAGTTTTTCAGGAAACTTTGCAGGTCGGTTTCTTCTAGCGTCTCGGAGACGTTGCCGCAGTTCATACAAAAATCTCTCTGGATTATTCCTTTCGCCATTAACAATTAATGGCGAAAGGAATGATTGGAAATGTAAACTGATATTTCCTACTAACACACTACAGCAAAAGATATAAATAACTGGCTTAAAACCTTTTTCTATGGTGAAAAACATGCCTAATGCCACATTCCAGGCAACCCATAACCTGTGTTTTTCCAACCTTCTACCCGTGAAAGTGCACTGGAACGCCAGTCAAACCCGTGACTTCCCACCCGTGAACTCGTACTAGATCAATGCACTCCCAGTTATACGCTCTGACGTCACATAGCCTGCGAAACAACAATGACATCCCCTACGGATGTGTAAAATAAAATGTATAACAGCTTCTTTTGCCTTATGCGCTGTTTTTTCTCCTCCGTTTCCCTCAAATAAGCAGGGAGTAGGCACCTTTAGCAATAGAAATGATTGTAAATGAGCATAAGTCCCATACGTTCAGCCATGCTTTGTTTACATCTAGCTACCACAATTCCTTGGACTCAAAGTCGTAATTTACGGGCTCAAAAACCTGCCTGGAACGTACCACTTTTGCACAGTACTGTATATCTCATTTCATAGCAAATGATATACACTCACCGGCCACTTCATAATACACTTAATGACGTTTGTGGCATAGATTCAAAAAGGTGCTGGAAACATTCCTCAGAGATTTTGTCAGCTGCACATCCATGATGCGAATCTCCCGTTTCACCACATCCCAAAAGTGCTCGATTGAATTGAGATCTGGTGACTGGGGATGTCATTTGAGTATAGTGAACCAACTGTCATGAGATGATTTGAGCTTTGTGGCATAGTGCTTTATCCTGCTGGAAGAAACCATCAGAAGTTGGGCACACTGTGGTCATAAATGGATGGACCTGGTCAGCAACAATACTCAGGGGCTCAAAGTTTGCTAAGAAAACATTCCCCACACCATTACACCAGCAGCCTGAACCATTGATACAAGCAAGAATGGATTCATGCTTTCATGTTGCTTATGCCAAATTCTGACCCTACCATCTAAGTGTCACAGCAGAAATCGAGACTCATCAGACAGGCAACATTTTTCCAATCTTCTTTTGTCCAATATTGGTGAGCCTGTGCGAATTGTAGCCTCAGTTTCCTGTTTTTCACTGACAGGAGTGGCACCCTGGTGTGTATTCTGCTTCAAGGTTCGACGTGTCGTGTGTTCAGAGATGCTCTTCTTCAAACCTCGGTTGTAAGGAGTGGATATTTGAGTTATACTGTTGCCTATTCTATCAGCTGGAACCAGTCTGGTCATTCTCCTCTGACCTCTGGCATCAACAAGGCATTTGCTATGATATTTTCTGTTTGCTATGTGCTATATGGTTGCTAGAGTGTTTTGGCGTATTGCTATGTGTTTTGTTAATGCTCTTTTAGTCAAAAGAGTTCACCACCAAGTCTCAGCGATTTGTTTTGGGGGGCTTTTGTGCCTGTTTTTTTCATCCAGCAGGTTTATGGCTGAGGTAAGTCTTATTGCAACAGACGCGTACGACAGTGGTGTAAAGGATTTGAGTAAATGTAATGAGTATCTTTTTGGCTACTTTGTAGTTTTACTGAGTATCAAATATATTAGAAACTTCTACTCTCTACTTGACTACATTTTTGAGTAGTAAATGTACTTTTTACTCCAATACATTTGTGATGAGTAACTTTACTTAAAGGAACACGCCGACTTTTTGGGACTTTAGCGTATTCATCGTATCCCCCAGAGTTAGATAAGTCCATACATACCATTCTCATCTCTGTGCGTGCCATAACTCTGTCTGACGCACCCACCGCTAGCCTAGCTTAGCACAAAGACTGGAGGTAAATGGCTCCAGCTAGCCTACTGCTCAATAAGCGACAAAATAATGGCAACATTTTCCTATTTACATGTTGTGATGTTTATAGTTATGAAAATGAAAAGTTGTGATTTTCTAGACCGATATGGCTAGGAACTATACTCTCATTCCTGCGTAATAATCAAGGAACTTTGTGCCATATCATGGGTGCAGCGGCGCAATGATATTAAGCAGCACCTGAAAATAGTCCCCAGCACGCTCTCTGTGCAAGCAGGTTGTCACGTTGGTTATGTTGACAGAAGTTAGCCTATTTTCAGGTGACTTATCTAACTTTGGGGGATACAGCGAATAAGTTAAGTCCCAAAAAGTCGGCGTGTTCCTTTAACTTTACTTTATTTATCGGCTATATTGATAAGACCTTTTTGAAGGATATTGGTTTACTTGGCCTTTGTGTGCACTTGAGCTTAACTGGGACTTGTGAATTTGTAGACGTTTAAGATGCTGTTGTGTTGACCTTGATTTATTGCAATATTGAGGTGTTCAGTTTTATTTTCATTTCAGAAAATAAACATGATTTCTAATCTTACAAATCAATAGTTTCTTATTTTCACTGGCATGAGCACTAGTGCATCTTTGAGCCTACATTCAGTACGAGTAAAATACTTAGGTACTGTTAAAATCCGATACTCTAAGATTTTTACTCAAGTAGTATTGGAATTGGTGACTTGTGACTTGTAATGAAGTAATTTTCGCTGTAAGGTATCCAAGCTTTTAGTATGGTTTTCAGGTACTCTTTACACCTCTGGCTTATGATCACACCAGTGTGATTAGAAACTTTCAGTGTGTCATACAGACTATTACAATTAACAACGTGTTTTATTCATATTAGATACAAATTGTGTAGGTGTGAGTTAACCAGGGCTAGACATTAACACCCGCCAAATGTGGGTGGATTTCAGCAGTGGCTTGTAACGCAGTCACTCCTACTAGCCACTTTGGCAGATTCAATTTAATCTGTAACATATACATTTTTCAATTGTAGTCATTTTAATATGCATCTGAAATAATAAACTAAGTGCAATGTACTTTTTCGATACATATCGATACAGAAATATCTGAAACACTTTCAATACTATTTTTTCTCAGAATTGAGACACCATCTGAATTGACAATACCATCTGCGTTTCCATCCGACTGAGTTGACACACAAACCCGCCTCCCCTCACTCTTTCTTTTGCTCCAGATGAATATTGTTAGTGTTACAGAGCTTGAATTTTGGCATGGGATTGCACATATTTTACTAATTTTGTGCTCACATCCAAAGTGCGCCACATAAAGCTGCATTGAGTTTTTGTCTGCTTATTGCCCTTAAACATTCAAATACACACAAAATAATGTTAAAATTCCGGTCTTATAGTCAGTTATAAAGTCTGTTTTAAATGAACATACACAGTGAAACTGTGAAACGTGTGTGTAACAATATAATGAATCTGTGTGTCAGGTCTTAAAGTAACAGCGGCCTAATATACCTGTTGCCAAATGATGAATGACGGAGGGGGGGGGGGGGGGGGGGGTTGCATCACCTTTTAAGCACGAAAGTTCAGACATTGTTGTATATTTAGTTCAGGTGATATTTCTGGTCCTCTGCCATCATTTTATTGTGCATGCTGAAGGAGCATTTACAGTAACTTCTATTTACATGTTAAGGGAGAAATAAAAGATATTCAGGATCAAGGTTTTAGATTATGTGCCATCAATCATTTGTTATATATCCTGGAACAGTGATGGACTGATTTCTCTAAATGTAATTTTTTAAATAGACCTTCCTCTGCTAAACAAGCAAACTAATCGATCATATTTACTAATGCACATAAAGAACTGCATATTGCTGTCAGCACTACTTACGCTGTGTGTTTGGATATATGACAGTTAGTGCGGCCCCCACTTGACTTTGGGTGTGGTGTGCTTATACTTATCTAGTATTTGCAGGACTGCCTGTGTGCATTTGCATGTGTGCTATTATTAATATGCGGACATGATTATATGTCCTCATATGCATATATATATGTAAAAGAACTCTTCAATGATGTGTATGGGGATCTTTCATTACCATAACTCCAGATTATAACTGAATTATTTACATATCGTATTTTTTTTTGTCCAATCTCCCCCATCTAGCAATCTCGCCTGGTCCTGCTTTGCCTGTCCTTTCCCTTTTCTCTGTTTTCTTTCTATCCTTCTTCTCCTTTAATTCCACACTGGGGAAAAGAAGATGAGTAGGTCTCCCACCCCTAAAGGGACTCCGGTCCAGCATAGTCCTGTAGACGGGGAATGTCTGGAGGGAGAAATGATCCAGTCTCCCCAGCAGTCAACGCCGTCCAGCGGCCTCAAGAAACGTGTTTCCAGTCTCCTGCAAAGCCCTGTGAGTAAATGAAGTGTACACTGATGAGCGAAGCTCAAATATTTGCATTTGAGACATGATGCAGATTTGTGTTTATTGCCTTATAGGGTTTAAAGAAATGTTTTGTTTACTTTTTCAGCAGTTTTAATTCCAGAAGCAATTTTTTCTCATTGATTTTCTCCATAGGGATTCAACATAAATCGCAAAATTACAACATTTGATTCAGAGAAAAATGTGTGAAAATCTGAACAAAAAGACGACATTAAAGCAGATTACATCATTAAATATAAATAATGAATATTGTCTTTTTAATATGACTAACATTTCAATGAAAATATTAAAATATGTGAATACAATTATAAGTGTATTAATAATAAAATATCATTATTATTTGAAATGGCTAATTATTATTTAACATTACAACATTTGAGTCGGAGCAAAAAAGTATATGAAAATCTGAACAGAAAGACAAAAATCAACTACTTAATTGAATCACAATAACTATGATTAAAAAAATTCTAAAAACAAGTTCATTTAAGTATATTCTAATACATTCTAAGTAGATTAACAGTATGGGAGATTCATTTAAATAATTGTAATTAATAATAATAATAATAATAATCAATATTTAACATCTAAAGTTAGTATATTTGTGTATTAATATTTACTGATAATATTAATATATGGATACAATTATGAGTGTATTAATATGATTATTATCCTTATTATTTGAAGACACCTGCTCTGTTTTCCTCAATTATGTGATATATATTCCTTGCAACATTACAGCATTTGATTCGAAGCAAATGTAGGATATTAGCATGGATGCCAGCCGAACTTAGCCCCGCCCACAACATTTGAGGTCAGGAAGTTCGGTCTGGACTTGATCCGTTGCGGAGCAACTATGCTTCAACCAGAGCTGTTCGGACCAATCAAATTGTCTGGACGGGCTTTATACAATGAAGGACAGTAACCTAATCATCCACGTCACCAAAGCTTGGGTTGTATTCGTTCTAATCCTAAACGGAGAACTTGTTCGTATATGCATTTACCTTTACTATTACTCTCAAAAATGATGATCGTGTTGGTAAGTACTCCGTGTATCCTTAACAAATTTTTACAACACCAGCAAAGATCGCTTACACTCATCATCTTCTTCCAGCGTGCTTGAAGTTGAGTTCTGTTGACAACTATGCATCGCTCAACATACGTCACTTTCTCTGTTGCTCTGATTGGTTATAGGTCTATCCAATTGAGTGCAGAGGTATTTTCTTTCCTGGTTCGGTTGAAACACGACCCATAATCACAGCCCAATGGAGCAGTATCAGACTCATATTCTGACTAGAATGACGACGTCAGGCTAGTGGGATATGAAAATCTGAACAAAAAGACAAAAATCAACTAAATCAATTAAATCACAATATTTGCAGTACAATATAAAACTGTTGACTGCAGTAATATCAGTGCTTCTGGTATCTTTGTTTTGAATGTTTTAAACATTATCACCATCAATACATTTCTCTACGGTAAGGAATGAATGAGAATTTTAATTCCAGAATTCTGCTTTTGCGCTCTAATGGCAATGATATGATAATGACACTGAGTGAGGTTGTAAAAGTGAACAGGCATTCAAGTGGCTTCTATAAGCTTTTAAAAAGCTCACTGAAACAACATATCTCCCATCCGCAGAGGACCCACACCGGTTTGCCTCCTTTTATTCGCCTGTTCTGTCCACCCTTTAATGTCCTGCCTCCCAATCCCTATGTCCTCTCTCCCCTTCCCCCTCATTAGGTTCCCAAAGATATGATTATCTCCACAGCTCAGATATAATCTGCCCTGAATCACCACTGACAGCTGCAGCTGGAGGAGAGAGAGAGAGAGAGAGAGAGAGAGAGAGAGAGAGAGAGAGAGAGAGAGAGAGAGAGAGCGAGAGAGAGAGCGAGAGAGAGAGAGAGAGAGAGAGAGAGAGAGCGAGCGAGCGAGCGAGCAGGGGAGGAGAAAGCATAGATAGTGCAGGGAGTTTTAGGTGTTGGTGCAAAACAATAAAAAAAACACTCAGAGTGGAGGCAACGTGTTGAATGAAGGACAGAACTGAAGAGCTCAACGTTCCAAATGAGGATGATTAATTCAATCTTTCTCTGTTGTGGACTGTACTGGAACCTGTAACTCAAATATTCGTCCTGCTGTTTGTTTCCGTATGTTCACAAATGTCTGTTATACTGTACTTGTTGTGTGTGACATGTTTGCAGCAGTGACAGCAGTGTTTAATGCTTAATTTAAAACTTTTTAAATATTTTTAGTTATTACAGTGCTAAACTATAAACTATATTGTTAATATTTACTATAGTGTTAAAACTATATTGGTAGGCTATTCCTCCGACATTCTTTTTAGATTTTATTATTAACTTTATTATAACATTTACATTTATGCATTTGGCAGACGCTTTTATCCAAAGCGACTTACAGTACCCTTATTATAAACTCCTGATCTTCAGTATTAAACATATGCAATCCAACCTGAACTGCTTAAAGCACACCATTCAAATTTTTTGGAAGTTTTTTTCACTTGTTTATTGTAAACTTCCCACAATTTACGATGAAATGTTAACAAGTATCAGAGTTATAACAGTATCATCATAGAATGTTCACTATTCAAAATATAATGCTTAATAGTGATTGCTTGATATATTTATTCTTGCATATATATATATATATATATATATATATATATATATATATATATATATATATATATATATATATATATATATACTGGTACTGCATTTTCTTCAGTAAATGGAAATATGGTTACTGTATACAGTAAGTAAGTTTTTACATTAATTATAAAATATACACTACTATTTTTACTTGGTTTTTCTTTTCTTTTTTTTTTTATAAATTAATACTTTTATTTAGCCAGGGTGCATCAAAAGTGACAGTGGAGACTTTTAAATTGTAAATTTTAAATATTTCAAATGAAGATATATATGATATTTCAAATATTTCTATTCATAGAGTCATGTATCAAAGATTTCTGAAAAAAATACAAATGTTATGTTTCCGCAAAAGTATTAAGCAGCACAACTGTTTTCAACATTGATAATAATAAGAAATGTTTTTTGAGAAGCAAATCAGCATATAGAATGATTTCTGAAGGATCATGTGACACTGAAGACTGAAGTAGTTATGCTGAAAATATATTAAAAACTGTTTATAATATTACTATTTTTACAGGGTTTTTTTTATTTTGAACAGTAGTGTATTTTTCTATGATACTTTTTTTTAAATGCATGTATCATTGCCTTTAACTGGACCATTTAAGAGAAATGCAAAAGAGCAAAAAAAAATGTATTATGGACATTGGTTAATTATCAACCACTAATGTGCACAGTGTGCATTTTCCTTTATTTGTGGGTACTAGTGCATTGTGTTGCTAAATGACTGAATCGTATTTGTGTATGTTAGTCCTTTAGAGAGGAGCTGGATGTGCTGATTCAGGAGCAGATGAAGAAAGAAGGAAGTTCCTCCAACCTGTGGGCTCTCAGACAGATCGTAGACTTCATGGCCACTCACGGATCTCCGGCCGCCCTGCCCGTCGCTCCATCCAGTACGTACTGTCTGTAACACATGCCACAATTTACTCACACTCTTAAAAATAAAGGTTTTTTATTGGCACTGATGGTTCCATTAAGAGAGTCTTTAACACCCATGGAAACATTCAAATGCACAAAAGGTTGTTTTGTGGAAAAAGATTATTTAGCATAATGCACACATTATGATTCTTTTTGTGTACGATAATTCAAATGATCACAAAAGTACTGGGATAAACATTTATAGTTTGGATATAAACACTAATGTCTACAGTAGCGATCAAAGTAGAGTAAATCACCTTTTAAAAGCAACTTTACATTTCAAATAAAGACATCATTACACGCCAGTAGCTGGCGACGAGTGACTGCTAAAAGTCATACAATCAAAAGATTTTTCCAAATACGCTGATTCATCCAGTAATGATGCAAATTAATTCTTTAAGTCATTGAATCATTCATTCAAACTGATTTAAAAAATGACTTATTACTTACTACATTACTGTTTAGATGTCTATTCAGAATCGTTGGAGAACCATGATCTCAATTTTAAAAAAAATAAAATAAAAAAGTTATTCTCAGTTTATCCAGAATCGTGCAGCTCTACATTTAGATTGATAAAATGTAATTGGAAAAAATTATTATTTTAATAACTGAAATGTTCTTTAAAACCCCTTAACTGTCACCCCCCTTTTTGAGAATACACATGAAAATGCACTATCCAAACTTAAAGGGCTGTAATTCAAGAATGCTTTGGAATATAGACCTAAGTTTGGTCTTGTTTTAAATAAGACACTCTGCAGATTATTGCTGAAGTAAAGCAATTATGAAATACATACTTTCAAAATATGAAAGTATAAAAAAGTTATGGAAGTGTAAATTTACTGTAAATTAAAAATACTCTACTAAATATTTTTGATTTTATATAAAATATATATTTTACAAAACATTACTATAGAAGCAAAGCCATATGTTTAATTAAGTTGTGTTCCAAATTTGAGGTTGATATCACAAAAATTGAAGTTCCCATGAGATTTTGTTCAGGCGCTATATCAAAAATACCAAGATTTTGTCAAGATTAGAAAAGATTTTGATTATAAATAAAAGTTGCAATATGAAACATGACACCGCCCACTAGGGGAGGAGCCCGCTAGAAGAATTTAGAGTACCGTTTACATGGTAACGCAACGTCCAATTTCAAAACGGTTTTCACAGGATGAATTTTGAGTTCGTAAGCTTTCGAATGATACCTAGTTTATGATTTATAAATTAATAAAATATTAAGAATTACTAAAATATATGATACACCAGGCTTCTATGGCATTGCTGCAAAACCCCATTTTTGGAACCTTTTTTTAAGAACTTTTATTTTAACCATTATTTTTTTTAAAGAAGTGTAAGAATTATTTACGAATGATTTGTTCTGCTTGGGTTTCATAAATAAAGCCTGATGTTTACACTACATTTCATATAGATGCTACTCTTTTCTCTCATTAGTTATCTATATAGTCTTTCATTTTATCTTCTAATGTAATATCAATATCATATAATGCAAGGAATTTGTTTTATCTATCGCCCTATGAGTTTTCATTTTAATCAGTGTTCATAGGCATATCATAAAACATTATTCTTTTATCCAGAGGAGTTTTAGTTTCAAACTTAATGAATTTAATTTGAAAAGTGAATTCAGTTGAATTCAGTAAAACTGAGCTGTTCACCCTTTCTTTCATAAAAAGACTGCCGCGCCACTTAAACTGCAGTAGACTAACTAATGCTGCTCTTTTTACACAGTCTTTCATGACTAAGACTTTCATTGATACACCCTTGTGCTCTTTGTCTTGTTCCTCATGCCTGTACAGCCGTTACCATGGTGACCCCCATTAACGATTTGCAAGGATGGGAGCCGGGCTCCATGGTGAAGGGGGAGAGACTGATGCGCTGCAAGCTGGCTAGTGTACACCGTCTGTTGGATCTGTACGGCTGGGCCCAGCTGGCCAACACGTGCCTCACAGTAAGGAAACACGACCCATAAAGACTTCTGTCAGTATGCCAAGACTTCTGAAACGTGCTCCCTGCGCAACTTTTATCTAAGAGCTTGATTGATTAAACAGGCTGTAATAAATGTGATTTATGTGATTAACTCTTGGCATGTTTGGTTCAAACACCAACCCTAAAGATACCGAACCTAAAGGCACAGGGATATGTTCACAACCTGACTGGTCGGTTTTTATTACGCTTATTTCATTCCAACCACACCAGAGTTTGTTTAGGGTGCTTTCACACTAGCAATTTTGGTGGGCACCCGGGTTCGATTGACGTCAGAGTTCGGTTCTTTTGGATGATGTGAACGCTGTTTTCCGATCTCGTACCCGAGTCTTCTTAAAAAGGTGGTCTGAGGTTTGGTTCATGTGAACTCCGGTATGGTTCGCTGCTGATGTGAACGCAATCGTACTAAATCGCGGAAGTGAACCGCTATTAATGACGTATAATTTGATAAAAATGTGTGTTTGGGTGAGTTTCACTCATTTTCCTGGTGAGCGTGACCAATGTACTGCAAGCAGAGAGCTGTAAATCTCATTTCTGCTCGTTTTCAGCGTTCTTTAGAGAATTTGCAGTACATTTCGTGGCAGATAGACGCAAGTGCCATTACGTACTGAAGCTTTGGTAACAAAATAATTAACTAAATAACTAAAATATTAGATACAGCACATATAGCCCAGAACACAGCATTGTTTTGGATGTTCAGTAATTTCCGTCACAAAATATATGTAATAAAAGCCAACCAATTAGGTTGTGAACAGATCCCTATGCCATAAATTTTCGGCATCTTTAGGTGCTGTGTTAAAATGACAATTTGAAAACTAAGCGGACCAGTAGTTCCGTTTGCTTGGTTCGTTTGGTCCGGACCCAAAAGAAAAAAAATGTAGTCCTGGTCTGCTTAGGGTTGAGATTGACATCACCGAACCTAGAGATACTGAACCTAAAGGCATAGGGATATGTTCACAACCTGATTGGTTGGCTTTTATGTATATTTCATGACAGAACTTACCGAACATTCAAAACAATGCTGTGTGCTGGGCTAAATGCGCTTGTTGTGTGTGCGTCTACATATGATGGTATTTTCACCAGCTGTGATAGGCAACATTGTGACTATGGTGAGAAAAATCATGTATGCGTGAGCATTCTGTCCTTTTTAGGGTCGCATCTCCCTGTTTTTGGTTTGTTTATATGTCTTTGGTTCGAGTTGCATTCATATATCATTCAATATATATATATATATTATATATATATATATATATATATATATCTCATTCATTTCATATATTCATTCAATGTTTGTTTGGAAGCGGACCAAAACCCATCTTTTCAGTGGTCTCAGTCTGCTTGTTAACTGCACTAACAGAGCAATTGCACCCGGGTTTGTTTTAATTGAACCAAACATGCCAAGTGTGAACACACCCTAAATGTTTTTTGGTCCATACCCAATGAACCAAGCGAACTCTTAATTCTTAAGCTCACCAAGGCTGCATATATATATATATATATATATATATATATCCTGCATATTTGCATTATACAACATTAGGGAGATTAGACCCTTCCTATCAGAGCAGGCCACACAACTCCTGGTCCAAGCTCTTGTTCTCTCCAGACTAGACTACTGTAATGCTCTTCTAGCGGGCCTTCCAGCATGCACTATCAAACCCTTGCAACTGATCCAGAACACAGCGGCGAGGGTGATCTTTAACGAGCCGAAGAGAGTGCACGTCACGCCTCTCTTCATCAGTCTCCACTGGCTGCCAATAGCCGCTCGCATCAAATTCAAGACACTGGTACTCGCCTTCAAAGCAACCACTGGCTCTGCACCAATATACCCAAACTCGCTTGTTCAGACTTACACACCCTCCAGGAGCGTACGTTCTGCCAGTGAACGACGCCTTGTGGTGCCATACCAGAGAGGCATGAAATCACTCTCACGGACCTATTCCTGGACTGCCCCCACCTGGTGGAATGACCTGCCTATCTCAATTCTATCAAAAATTGTCCTGTGTGTTCTGTGTTAGATTAACTGAGACTTGTTACAGCACTTGCATACTGTAGCCTTTGACTGTTCTAGTTGCTTCTATTGCTCTCATTTGTAAGTCGCTTTGGATAAAAGCGTCTGCTAAATGACTAAATGTAAATATATATATATATATATATATATATATATATATATATATATATATATATATATATATATACAGTGAGGAAAATAAGTATTTGAACACCCTGCTATTTTGCAAGTTCTCCCACTTGGAAATCATGGAGGGGTCTGAAATTGTCATCGTAGGTGCATGTGAGTAGATTATGTCTCTCACATGGACATGCACCTACGATGACAATTTCAGACCCCTCCATGATTTCCAAGTGGGAGAACTTGCAAAATAGCAGGGTGTTCAAATACTTATTTTTCCTCATTGTATATACAGTACAAAATAAAATCCTCATCAGAAATCATTCTAGTATGCTGATTTGCTGCTCAAGAAACTGTTCTCATTATTACCAATGTTGAAAAAAATATTTTTTGTGGAAAACAGAGACTTCTTTTCCTTTTCCTTTGAGTAGAAAGTTCAAAAGAACAGCATTTATTAAAAATAGAATTCTTTTGTAACATTTATAAAAGTCTTTTGAACTTTGAACTCAATTTAATGCATCCTTGCTGAATACAAATATAAATTTCTTTAAAAAACAGGAAAAATCTTACTGACCCTAAAATTTTGTACGTCTGCTTATAAACTGTTACATAACTCATGCTTATGATAAAAAAGTAAGTTCATGTATAGTGCACTTTAAATAATCGTACACAGCTGCCAGTGAGTCTATCACTTCTGGGGAACATTAAGCTGATTAAAAATAATGAATAATTTCTGCTGCATTTACATTAGCATACTTATTCATGTCTCCTATCACTCCTTCGCTCAGTCTATAGGGATTTGAGTGTTTTAAAAAGCCTGTCCTAATAGGAAGTGATTTTGAGATCAAGTCTGGTAACAAGGAAGTGTGAAAATCAAGACTCTTAAAGGGATAGTTCACTTAAAAATGTTTAACTTCTGTCATTACTTACCCTCATGTCGTTTTAAACCCTTAGGACTTATTTTCTTTCATGGAACACAAAAAGAGATATGTTTGCGCTATTTCATTCCAAACACAAGTCATCCAAATGTGACTAAAACATAACATGACTGCACCATAAAAGTTAGGACTTGTACGCTACAGTCTAACACAGACAGAAATGTAAGACAGTATCTCTGAAAATCTCATGAAAAGCTGTAGAGGTTTTAAAGGACATGAGGATGAGTAAATGTCAATTTTTTTCATTTATGGGTGACCTATCCCTTTAACCTCAGGTTGCTCCAGGGAGATTGTTCCTGTAAGTAACTATAAGTTGCTTTGGATAAAAGCATTTCTTTCTCTCTGCAGATGCGTGTTAGTAAAGAACAGGAACATTTCCTTGTGTTGCCGAATGGTCTGGCCTACGGGGAGGTGACTGCGTCCAGTCTGGTGAGGTTCTGTCCACGCACACACACACACACACACACACACACACTAAACAAACTTGTGTCCTGTTGTGTCCTGCAAGATTTCTCCTGATGATAGCGTTTCGCTGTACTAAAGCACTCAAATGAAGGTCACTAGAAAAAGGAGTGCCATCCCAGATTGTGTGTATTATTTGCTGATAAAAACAGAAAGAATCAGTGTGTTCAACATTTTTCTGGACATATTTTGTACATTGTTGCAAAAATAAGGCATTAGAAATTGTTACTCATGCAAATATTTCTCGTGTCCATGCATGTGTACTAATTGTATCATAAATTGTGACTTATTGGTAATGGATAAAATAAGAAAAAATGCAGTTCAAAGTTTTGGTCGACTAAAGGGATAATGAATAATTGATATATTTTATGTATTATATTTTTTATATTAAAATATAAATCTATATTAAAATATACATTTGTATTTATACATAATGGAATAGTAGTAAATTATGCGCACTTCCTGATTTGGTGAGTTAGGCGCGTTTCTGGGTCACCATATTTTGTTGATACTGGAACAACATTCCTGTCTGAAAATTGAATCCTAACCATATCCCTACCCCCAAACCTAGACCGTTTCTCAATATGCGTTCTGTTCTCGTGGACCTGTGAAACGTCATCAGTCGCTGCCCAAATACTGTTCCAATTCAAAGTTCACATCTAGCCAAGTACAGTTCAAATCCCTCTCCTTGATCCACCCCTTTCGAAGATGCATTGAGAGGTGACTTGAGCAGACTTGAGACAGACAGGTATCCCAGAATGCATCTCACACAAACCAGCAAGCGTCAAAAGCAGATGAAACCCTGTGTAATTTAAAAATACTACTGTTAATGTGTCACAAAATGTAGTTTTAAGACTTTTTCAGGTGAGAATATACTTGTTTAAAGCTTTTTTGTATTTGTTGACATTTACCAAAAAGAGACTGGGTTATGTTTTATGTCATATTTATTACAGTGATAATCATGTATATGCACACTTATTGTCTGAACCACATATTATGTTTAATATTTTTTAAATGTAAATGGAAAGAGGCAGGGTTGTGTTTCATATTTCGTTTTGTTATAAATATACATGCAGTGAAGATGCCTGAACCTCATTTGTGTGGCTATTGATATGTTTAAGATTTTTTTAAATGAAAATGAAAAGAGGCAGAGTGGTGTTTTATGACATATTTCGTTTTATTGTAGCCTAAAATATACATACAGAGATAACCGAAGTATCCAGAGAGAGCTGAGTGATGTTATCAAGAACGCTGCTGTTCCATTAGCAGATTACCGGACTTGTGTCCTCCCGTCCTCGGGAGTTCGTTCTCCTGAGTCGAACTTGGCAAGTCTTAACTACCAAGGACGCAAAACAGAGTACACTCTAAAAAACACTGGGTTAAAAACAACCCAAGGGCTGGGTAAATATAGGACAGAACACATAATAACATAATAATAATTTTCAAGTGTATTCGACCAGTCTTTGTTGTCCTGTTTTGTTGACCGTAACGGCGCCGGATCTCATGCCGGAGCTCGTATCATGTTCAGTGGGGGAACTACTAACTTTAGATGGCCGCCCTTTGTTTCACTCGTAGCCGAAATATACGGTAACTCCCTAACCTGTTCATAAACAATCAGTGTACAGTTCTGAGAACATATTTTAACATCAGAAGTATTTATATTCTGTATCTTTTTTTAATAAAATCATCAAATTTTATGCAAGTCATCAGGCATTTCCATCATGCGAAAAGACAGACGGGACACTTGTTTAGGTGACTCACATCGCGCCACTGTATGTTGCTTTGCATGAAATTAAATGATATACAGTACAATAACAAATGTATAGATAAAATAAATGTACACAAACCTGTATTTTACCGAAGAGATGCACCAATTTGACGGAACTGCACTGCTCTCTCCTGAAGAGGTCGCAAAAAGCCAGCAATAAATAACTCAACCCCTGGGTTGTTATGTCTGACCCAGGGTCTGGTTGACACAAAAACTACCCAAACAATGGGTTGTTACATCTGACCCAGGATCTGGGTAACACATACTACCCAAATACTAAAATAGCCCCCAAAAATGACCCAAAAGGCTCAATTTGGGTAGAAAAAAATAACCCAGAGCTGTAAAGAGTGTAACCCTACCCTAAACTCAGAGGGAAATGATAGGTGAATTGCACTGATGTAGAAGCACCTAGTTGTAAGCTTGACATAAACTGTAAACTTGTTCTTCAAACCAGATTGGTTTATTGGAATGTTGCACTTGGTGTGAAATCATGTTCTGCAAATGATGCAGTCGTATCTCATTTTTTATATACATTTTAAGAAAGGCCTTTCATAATGCAAACCAGTATGTTGATTCATTGAATTACTGAAATTCAGTAACATGATCAGATTCAGGATGGTCCAAATGAATCGCATTGAATCAGCTGTTTTTTCTAATGAACTCTTGATCAAACCATGTGCTCTCTATGATGTCCAGGTGAAGGTGAATATTCTCGGGGAGGTGGTAGAGAAAGGCAGCACTAATCTGGCAGTGGATCTGTCTGCGTTCAGCCTGCATTCTGCAATCTATTCTGCTCGACCGGATGTCCGCTGCCTGCTGCACCTCCACACTCCAGCCACAGCTGCGGTACGTCACACACAAAAGTCCCTATTGCTGAAACAGCAACTTACAGTGGAGGAAAAGGGCATTGTTTTCTAGAGTTTCTCAATTCTCTGATCAAAACAAATGACATTGAGAATGAGCAAATATATTTTATATTTATACAAAATAGTAATATAAACCTAAATTCAAGTTCTATCTATCTATCTATCTATCTATCTATCTATCTATCTATCTATCTATCTATCTATCTATCTATCTATCTATCTATCTATCTATCTATCTATCTATCTATCTATCTATCTATCTATCTATCTATCTACTATCTCTATCCATCCATCCGTCTGTCTGTCTATCTGTCACAACTTACCAAAGACATCCATCATCCATCCATCTATCTTTCTGTCCACCTATCTGTCTGGAAATATTTTAATGCTTTATCTTTTTAATGTTATATATTCTGACATCCTGCCTAACCACAAAAAAAAACTTATTCTATTATTAAAAATAATTATTATCATTCTATTATTTTATAAGAATTCTCAAATTACCTACAAATCTGACAGCTGGACATTGTTGAAGATACTTCATACTGCATTCTCTCATTTCTCTTAATTGGTGTATTTTATTATTCTAGCAATGATCAGCTTCTATAACCGCTATTAATCTTTCATGTAGGTTTCGGCCATGAAGTGTGGCCTGCTACCGCTATCCCATGAGGCTTTGTTGGTGGGTGAGGTAGCTTATTATGACTATAATGGAGTAATGGAGGATGAAGAGGACAGAGTGGAACTCCAGAAGAGCCTTGGCCCTACATGCAAGGTTAGTTTCTAGATTACGGAAACTTGATGTTGTGAGGCTCGTAAGGTCGAAAAGGGGTTGATGAAATGTTGTTATTGTACAGGTGTTAGTGTTGAGGAACCATGGAATCGTGGCACTGGGAGAGTCAGTGGAGGAGGCCTTTTACACTATCTACCACATCCAGACCGCCTGTCAAACACAGGTAGGGAAAAAAAAGAAAATTACAGCCCTTCCCATCACGGCAGATTAGTGGGACAGTAGGAGTGAAGAGAGAGAATGCTAGTGTTCAGAGACTAAGATTGGGTTGAGGTGTAAAAAGAAAAAAGTCATATTTATAGTATAAATATGTATACCTTAATAAGTTAGGGGTCGGTAAGGTTTATTAATCTTACTGACCACAAACTTTTGAACTGGTGTAAATACTGAACTGAATTTTGTACTGGTGTAAATATTTATAGTAAAAGAATTCTAGTTTTTGCTTTGCTATATATTTCATCAGCTACATATAATGCTGTGTGAGCGATTTGCGTACAGTAAAAATACCTTTATTCGGCCATTCACAAAGAACACTTTTTTTTGTTGAACATATTTTAACTTGAGCGTCACGTCACGTCATGTATGACACAAAAGTTCTGTGTGAATCACCCCTAAAACATCTACTAATAACCAACGCTTATTTGTACATGGTATACAATATAAAATTATTTAAAATAATTCCAGGAATGACTGGAAGGGTCATGGAAAAGTCGTCTAAATCCATTAGTCAAAACTGTGGGTCCCATGATAGAAAGACAATAAAAAGGATTGTGAAAATTGAACAAAGTGCTCGGGTTGAGAATAGTTGTATTGTTAGCTGGAGTGTGACTTCAGTTCATGCTGTTTGTCCACACTGAGTCATGCTGCAGTGTTGTGCTGTCCTGGCAGGTGGCAGCACTGTGCAGCGCTGGAGGGGAACAAAACCTTATCATGCTGGACCGCAACATTCACAGGCCCATCTCCAGAGGCACTGTGGGTTGGGCTGGATCCACCTTTGGCCCTATGCACAAGAGCAGGCTGGGAGAGCATGAGTTTGAAGCATCGATGAGGACGCTGGACAATCTGGTTAGTTGATTTCAATTTAAAGTGCCCCTATTATGCTATTTAAAATGTTCTTAATTTTGTTTTGGATGTCTCTTACAATAGGTTTACATGCATTCAAAGTAAAAAATAAAATAAGAAATTCTCATAATACCATTGCACCCATCAACTCATTTCTCACAGTGTCTGAAACGGTTCGATAAATAATTCGGTCTGTCTAAACCCCTCCTTTCCGAGAGTCTTCTCTGCTCTGATTGGTCAGATGGCCCGTGATTGGTCTACTGCTTACAGTGCATGTTGCCAACAAAAAACATACTCTTTCAGGCCTCAGCTACAACTACAGTGTTTGAGGGCGAGTCAAAGTAGACATTGTTTTCAGGCAGCCAATGAAGACTATAGGCTGGCTTTATGTAAATTTGTTACAAACCTACATAGGTTTGTGTAGGAAGTGAGACTGGAATTACTGATGACTCGTTTCAGGCAGTTCACGATCACCTCTTTCTTTTGGGAGACAATAACTACTCCATTTATCATGCACTATGATTTTTGAGACTACTATATTACGCACTATATGAAAGGTCATATCTGAAAAAGCATAATAGGGCACTTTATTGGCATGATTGTGTTTACATAGAATATTGCTGAAGCATGAAAAAGAAACAAGAACAATAAAAAAAAAAGTATTAAGATAATTTGCTGAATAATGAATACAAAACAAAAATTATATAATATAAAATAGTATTTTTTTCTTCATAATGTCTTGATAAATGTCTGTGATTTATATGTACTGTATGTGGATGGTAAAGTCTAACTTTATCTAAAACAATGTAGACTGTCAAGCCAGAGCAATTGATCTAATTGTAATTTTATTGCTATTAGACTTGACTTTAGAACATTTGATGATCATTCTATAGGGTTACCGTACAGGATACGCCTACCGTTACCCAGTGCTGTTGGAGCGCTCCAGAACCAGGAGAGAGGTGGAGGTACCCGCCACCGTCACGTCATTTTCTTTTCATGAGGATGGGGTTCAACCCCACCCGCGTCTCAATCCCCACACCCAGAGACAACAGCAGAAGACTAGATGGCTGAACACCCCAAATGTCTATCAGAAAGTCAACCAGGAACAGGCCAGCCCAGGACATCGGACTACGGTGAGAGAGATCTTATATAACTATATTTTAAACTTTTACACAATATTTTTCTATTGTAATAATGAGATCTGAGCTTAATTATTAGCACTGACAACCAAGTTGTATGCATACTTGGGGTTAGAGATTCGGACTCTGCTAATTACTAGCCAGAGTTTTACATTTTGGCATGCAAGTCATGCAACATACCTCTAATTGTGTGACCTAAGGTGACCAGATTTCTGATATTGAAAACAGGGAAATCTCCTAGTTTAGTTGTCAAAATATCATTGAAATCTAACTAATTATCTATGAATTAAAGAATAGGGACAATACATTTGACTATTCTTATGAATACAGTGTTTTTGTTTTTTAATTGTTGTTGGTTATGATGCTAGCGGGTCAAACAAAACATAACTGTTTTAATACAATTATTCAAAATCACACTATGAAAAATAGCAAATGGTGACCATTGCAAATATAGCGAATCAGTTTTATATTTTTGTTAAAATTATGACTTTACAAAAACACATTACTATTTTACAAAAATAAAAATCAGTATATGTAATAGAATATATTTTTAAAAAATGTATTGATTTTTCAAGTTGTATTAATATTTTTATTTTCACAAACTGAATATACTGTAAACAGTAATAACAACTTTTGAAATGTAATTTTTTTAACACTTTAGAATAGTGTCCAATTCTGTTAACTAGTTGCTTATTAGTATGTACGAGGATATTTGGCTTTTTATTAGTACTTATAAAGCACATATTAATGCCTTATTCTACATCCCTTAATCCAACCCAATACCTATACTTAACAACTACCTTACTAATTATCAATAAGAAGTAATTAGGAGTTTATTGAGGCAAAAGCCATAGTTAATAGTGAGAATTGGACCCTAAACTGAAGTGTGACGACCATTTTTTTATGTTTGTTGTTTATGGAAATGGATCTTTACTATAAATGGCTTATTAGTTTGCATTATTGGCTCTTTTGAGCACAAAGTATGTGCTTTCTTAACCATATAGGGGTGTACTATAGTTCAAATCTGTGTGGGAACTACTGCATTGTGACGATGTGACTTTCAGAAACGTTTAAAATTATGTGCAAAATAATCCCGACACCATGTTCAGGCCTTGTTGCATAGTACATACAAACACTATCAACATGAATAGTTATGTGACTACCCGTGAAACCAATAATGGTGTCTCTTTTGATAACTGATGATCATAGTGATCTGCTCTCGTTCATGTTAAGTCCTTCACTGATAAAGCATGTGACAAAGTAATCAATGTAGCTTTCAGTGTATTGTAGAAATCAGAGTAGCTTTTCTTCTGAAAATGAATTTGAATGACTAAGCCAGAGAGTGTGCTGCAGTTCAGAAAATAGTCTGACTGTGAATCATAGAATATTATTGGTAGAATAATGGCGTATTCGTTACATCACTGTGATAGGACTACAGTTTCGCTGTCTCTTCTACCACAATGTTCCACCCACCTCCCTTTCTGCTTCTCTGCAATGCAGGGGAGATATTTTATTGTCATAAATCTCACTGCAGTGCTTCCACTGCCCTCTGCTGGTTCTTTTTGGAGCTGTTTCATTACAACTTTCCCTTCAATTGTCTGCCTCCGTTAGCTTTTTAACATTAGGCTGGGTGTCCCAGGAATGATTGACATGCTTTCGATCAAGCTGAATTCCTTTTGTATTGATTTCTTCTCTTTTAGTGGCAGAAGGCCGAGGAAATCGCACAGGCCAGTGGACAGGCCATTAAAATCGAGAATCCAAACCAGTTTGTCCCCCTATTCACCAACCCACAAGAGGTGCTTGAGACTAGAAATAAGGTACAGTAAGTTTATTTTGTCATTAGGTTTAAACGTCTGTATTGAAACTGCAGATTTTATTCATGTCAAAACTGAAATCAGGACAAATTGTGCATCTTTTCTAAGATCTTCTCTAAGTTATGCTCGCCATGGCTGCATCCTTCGGAAATCATTCTAATATGCCGATTTTCTGCTCAAAAAACATTTCTCATTATTACCAATGTTGAAAACAGTTGTGCTGCATGTTTTTGCAGACACTGTAATACAATTTTTTCAGGATTCTTTGGTGAATAGAAAGTTCAAAATAACAGCATTTGTTTGAAATTGATTTTTTTGTAACAATGTAACTATCCAAACTTTTGAACAGTATGTAAATCACATTTAGCTGTACGCTGCAATACTCCTCCAGCAGGTCGAGAAAGGTAGTATAAATAGAAAGATACTGATGATGACTAAGGCAATGTCCCAAATGGCACATTTCATATGCACTCAAGGTCTTGTGGGCTGGCTGCCACGTGCGCATGTCCGTTAAAGGGTTAGTTCAACCAAAAATGATAATTAGCCCATGGTTTACTCACCCTCAAGCCATCCTAGGTGTATATGATATTCTTCTTTCAGACGAATACAATCTGAGTTATATTACAAATGTCCTGGCTCTTCCAAGCTTTATAATGGCAGTGAACGGTTGTGTCATTCATAAAGTCCACACAACCATAAAAGTGCATCTATCCATCATATAACTGCTCCACACGGCTCCGGGAGTTAATAAAGGCCTTCTGAAGCGAAATGTCTCATTTTAGACTTCTAATTGATGATCAGTGTTTTGTTTTGCTCTATTCTCTGTGCTTCTGTGCTTGTCAATATGCAAGCTTCAAGGGTTACTCTTTCACCGTAACTTTTTACTCTTTCACTTGTGTACCGCTGACCTTAGGAAGCTAGTTATTTTTGTCTATAAAGTTTTAAATATGGATATTTTTCTTACACAAACGCATCACTTCGCTTCAGAAGGCCTTTATTAACCCCCCGGAGCCGTGTGCACTTTTGTGGAGTTCAAAAACGACACAACCATTCACGGCCATTATAAAGCTTGGAAGAGCCAGGACATTTTTAACATAACTCCGTCTGAAAGAGGAATGTCATATACACCTAGGATGACTTTAGGGTGAGTAAATCATGGGCTAATTTTCATTTTCGGGTGAACTAACCCTTTAAGTCCACGAGACCGTAGAGTGTCCCATTTGTCATTTTAGGTTTCAGAAGGGTGCTCGCGAGCGCCCCCTTTACAGTTGATATACGTCCTCAATGCACACTTTTGACAAGCCCGCACTTCTTCCCGACAGTCAAACTGGCGTTACGTCGCAATAGTGCGGATTCGTAGGAAGACTGCAAGGGTTTAGGGTGCCATTTGGGACAGGGCCGAAGATCGAGTGAAGTGTGCTAGTATTTTGCTCATTACTTTGTCTCTTAATGAATCATACTTACACATTTTTTTACATACATGTACATTTTTTCAAGAAAAGATACATATTTTATCATAATCAGCAACTATCATTAGTTGTTGCTGCATGACTCTTAATTCATTTTGTAACCTGGGATCATTGCGTTAATTACATGCTTGAGAGAAAGCCAAACATTGACTAGTATCATTGAAGGAGTGTAACTGGACTTATGCATAGAAAGGAGCAGCAAATAAATAACTTATTTAGAATATAATATAACAACTTGAATCATCATATTCTAAAGAAAGTTTATGATAAAATAAACTTAGGATACATGTTTAGTTGTTGGTGGTAGTTTAGGTTAGGTGACATTCATTTTGGAGCTAAAATTCAAAAATTATACAGAAGCAAGAATACAATAAATATGCACACAAAGAAGTACGTTCAAGTTGTCTAATTACATCTTTCTACGTAAGCACAGAATACATTAGAAAGTTTAAGGAGATGGATTGTTTTTTTGTTTTTTTTATCATTTTATCATTTGTATTTCAGATCAGGGAGCAGAATCGTCAGGACATGAAAACAGCTGGACCTCAGTCTCAAGTGTTAGCCAGTGTCATTACAGACAACAGTCCACCGGTAAGATCACACATTTATACATTCTTAAAATGAGATATATCATACACTTCAAACTATTAAAACTTGTCCTTTCAAATTCTTAATCTTTCTCTAGACAATGTGAACATCCTTAAAGTTCCTCTATTATGTTATTCTAAAGGTTCCTAATAAGAGGTCTCCTACAATTGGTTTACATGCATCCAAGGTCATAAAACACTTTTATTTGAATTATTATACATTGCAGCATTACCTCTTTTCTCATAATGTCTGAAACGGTTCAATAAAGGATTCGGTTGCTCTAAACCGAGAGCTTCCTCTTCTCTGATTGGTCAGATGGCCCAGTCTGTTGTGATTGGTCGACCGCTTGCAGCATGTCAGAAAATAAACTCCCATTACCATCGAATTTTAGCTCGGGAGGCTTCTTCAGCACTTGATACACAATGATATGAACTGCAATGATGGTGTATCAATAGTCCTCATCCCTTGGAAGTGCTTGCAAAGTGGATTTGCTTTCACAGTTCTCAACATGTCGACAAACTCGTCCATGCCTCAGCTACAACTACAGTGTTTGAGGGTTGGTCAAAGTAGTCATTGTTCGTGGGCATCCAATGAAGACCCTAGACGGGCATTATGCAAATTTCTTTTTGCACTGTGTATTCTGACACCTTTCTATCAGAACCAGCATTAACTTCTTGAGCAATTTGAGCTACAGTCGCTCGTCTGTTTAATCGGACCACTTCACTCCCCATGAGCATCAATGAGCCTTGGCCACCCATGACCCTGTCTCTGGTTCAACGCTGTTTCTTCCTTGGACCACGTTTGATAGATACTGACCACTGCAGACCGGGAACACCCCACAAGAGCTGCAGTTTTGGAGATGCTCTGACCCCAGCCATCCCAATTTGGCCCTTGTCAAACTCGTTCAAATCCTTACGCTTGCCCATTTTTCCTGCTTCTAACACCTCAACTTGTCAAAATGTTCACTTGCTGCCTAATATATCCCACCCACTAACAGGTGCCGTGATGAAGAAATAATCAGTGTTATTCACTTCACCTGTCATAATGTTATGCCTGATCGACCTATATATAACAATTTATCATATGTAATGATATAATGAATAATGAGCACTTTTCATTGATCAAAATCCATTTCTAAAGACTTTTGCTTGTGAGCTTGTGCATGTGTTCATTATGTGAACATGATTGTTCTTCTTCCAGTCTCCAGAGACCGTCGAGCCCCCAGCCGCACCGGAACCAGAGACTCCAAATCCTTTCAATGAGCTGACAGATCAGGAGCTGGAGGAATACCGCAAGGAGGTGCAGCGCAAACAACACGGCCAGCAGGACGGTATGAGCTGACAGTGTCTTAACTAGACTTAGGCAGTGTAGTTTCGTATAACCCATTGATTTCTGACCCAAGTATTGATTTTTTTTTTGATTTTCTCACTGGATAAAAGAAGAGAATTCAATAAACACCCTGTCTTATACAGTACTCATCCTTAGACAAATATTGACTGATGTCACTACTACTAAATACCAAAGTGTTGCTTTTTATTTTATTATCCACTCTTAAGAATTATATAATTATATATATATATAATTTTTTTTTTTTTTTTTTGTAAATCAGGAAATACAGAATGCATGTATTTAATACTTTGAAGTGTGCCTTGAAAATGAATCAATTAAAGTTGTTGAATTTCAGTATCTTTCCAGAAACTTCTAACTTGAGGTTTTGTGTCCCAACATCATTTCTTCATGGTTCAGCACCTGAGCGCTGATCTTTTTGCACTGTGTCCTGTCTGACAACCTTCCCACACACACTAAAATCCTAGAACACCTTTACATTTACTACCATTGTTGGGGAAGTTACTCACCACGCTACAAACTACCCATGATCGACTATCTATCTATCTATCTATCTATCTATCTATCTATCTATCTATCTATCTATCTATCTATCTATCTATCTATCTATCTATCTATCTATCTATCTATCTATCTATCTATCTATCTATCTATCTATCTATCTATCTATCTATCTATCTATCTATCTATCTATCTATCTATCTAATCTGTCTGTCTGTCTGTCTGTCTGTCTGTCTGTCTGTCTGTCTGTCTGTCTGTCTGTCTGTCTGTCTGTCTGTCTGTCTATCTATCTATCTATTTAATGCATCATTGCTGAGTAAAAATATTAATTTACTGTTGCCAAACACTTGAACGGTACTGTGTATATATTTTTCTGGCAGTATTTTTTCTGGTACAAAAATGATGAGAATCTTAATTCAATACACTTTTATCATACACATGAATTTACACTTGATAGAACTAATGAAATAAAATAGACACTGAATCAAAAAACAGCAGCATTTAACTTTTACATTCAATATCAATAAAACAATTTAAATAAATGAAATTACATGCAAGGCATTGAATGGAAAAATGAACATGTTACCAGAAAAGCTACATTATTTTGCAATCAGCTCCGTTGCTGTCACACTGCTAAAAGAAAAGTGATTAATTTAGCAGCATCGCTATTTTTAATAAATGACTCCTCAACACTGGTGATTACTCGCTGTGCACCTCCTCCTTATCTCCCTCTATTTCTGTTTCCTCTCCTCTTCTTCCCACTACCCTGATGTTGTGTAAAAGGTGTGGAGGAGGTGGTGAATGACACGGGGACTTCCCCGACTACCTCCCCCATAAAGACCTCAGTGTCAGGTGAGACCCGGTGGTGCTTCACCTCGCACCTGTGCATGTGAACATGACACTGCCGAAACACCTGCTATGGTCCCACATGGTGATCTGTGTGTTGCATCATCAACTTCTGGTTGACAACCCCTGTTACTAAAAGCAAAATAAAACCTTTTTTTTTCTTCACAGTAACACTTTACAATAAGGTTGTTAATGGTAGGTAATGCATTAACTAACAATGAGCAATCTATTTGTTACTGTATAAGAAAAATACATTTTGTTAGTTCATGTCAGCTGAGGTGCATTAAATATTATTAACAGATACAACTTTTTATTTTAATTATGTATTATTAAATGTTGATTAATGAAGATTAATACATATTTTACACAAAATCACTATTCTGTCATGTGCATTATATATTGTTAACTCTTTACAAAAAAGGTTTGATTTGTTAACATTAGTTAATTGCATTAATTAACATAACAATGAAGAATACTTATAGAGCATTTAATCTTAGTTAATGTGCATTGACAAAATGTTTTAAGATCAAAAGTTGTATCTGTTAACATTAGCTAATGCAAATGTGAACTAACATGAATATTTTTATTAGCCAACATTAACAAAGGTTAATAAATGCTGTAAACATTTTTTAGTTCATATTAGTTAATACATTAATGTTAAAGTTGGCATGAAACGGAGGTGGCGGAAGTCTTTTCTTCCCTATTGTGACGTATATTCGAGTGAAACGGCTTCTTGAACCAGAAAAATGTTGAACCAATCGGCTATTGGTCGATATTGATAACGATACCCTCGAGCCAGTAAACACATCAGAGAAGAGAAGAGATTTCTCTACAAGAGGAAGAGGAAGTTATTTTTATTAAAGATTATTGGGGCACATGAATATTAAAAATAATGTGCGCCGAAAATGTATTTATAATAAATACTGCAATGTTCCACACAAAAATAACAATTGTAGATTTTGATTTCAAAATGAGACCTTATTGTAAAGTGTTACCCATATACTGTTATTGAAAATCTTTTGAAGAATCTAAAAAATGACAGGAATGAGAATTAATAGATGACAGAAGTCTCCTTTTTGGGTGAACGATGCCTTAAACTGCATGGGACGGTAATGTACAGTAACATGGGATGTCTGTATTCAAGTCTGTGTCAGTGTTTTCATTTCAATTTTCATATTTTAATTTTTATGTGTGACATTTTCAGCTCTGTACTGTAGCCTCCATATTTCTTCACACCTTGTCTGTCTGTCTGTCTGTCTGTCTCTGTCCCTCTATTATAATTTGTAGGACAGTCGTTTGGTACTGAGATCTTGTCTCACTAGTGAGTATATAGAAAGACATTGCACACAACTTGAACGAGCATGTTGGCCAAAAACTGTAATGTCATTGCAGCTGCTTCTGTGCCATGGGTTAACCCCTAAACATCCAGACAACTGCTTAACTGTTTTTTTCCCCTTTTCTTTATTTTTTTTCCTGTACTATTTATTTTCCATTTTTATTTAAATTGCGTTCGCATGCAGATGGGAAAACCACAGATGCCGTGCAGAACAATAAAGGCGATGAAATGAAACAGCAGAAGGAGCTAGAAAAACAAATGAAGGCTCTGTCCATCACTGACACTTCAGAAACCACTCCCTCCGCCCCGCCCGCTGCTCCGCCCAACAAGCCTGTGGGCAACACCCCAGAGGGCTCGCCTTCCAAATCTCCTTCAAAGAAAAAAAAGAAGTTCAAGGCCCCCTGTTTCCTAAAGAAAAGCAAGAAACAGAAAGAGAAAGCAGAATCTTGAACTCAAAGTGTTCTTCACTAATACTTACACGCAATCACCTGTGTATTCCATTTACTGATCTTTACATTGCCATACAAGTTTTTGATTATGGTTTTGTGACTTGAAACATGTTTCCGGTACCGATGCAAATTTCACAATGCTTCACTAATGAACACTGAATAGAACCCTTCCCCTTGCTTTAAAATGAATTGCACTTAGTACATGCATAGAAAAAAAGAATGTGGCATTGAGTAAGCATTGATTGTTCATGTCTATCGATTCTGATTGTTGCTCATTATCATGTTTATATAATTACATGTGGCATAACTGTTGACTAAAATCTTTTTTTAACCACCATAAACATCCTACATATCACTTTGTTATGAATAGCAGGGATAAACTAATTGAAAATGTATCATTCACTGGAAATCATGATTGCAGTGGCTTGCAAACAGTACATGTCAAAAGGCCAAAATAAGCAAGATCATGGCTTGTTGCTGCAAAGAAAATCCAACTGCACGACTTGTTTTTTTAATTGTTATTATTTAGTATCTTTATTTTGTATGTATGTGTGCCAGAGACTTCATTGCAGTTGTAATTATTTTTAAGATCAGCCACTTATTTAAATGCATCTGTGTGTATATTAGCTGGTTTATAAACTTAATTCCATGTCAATATTAGAATGTAAAATGCTAGGATCGGATGTACCATTCATTAAAGATCGCATCCATGTAAAGCTGTTGTAGTCTGTCTTTGGATTCCAAAACGATACTTCATTTTGAGTGAGAAAATAAAAGGTGACATTTATTAACTAAGATGACATTGCTTCCTTCAAGTGCAAATATGTTGCTAGCCGTTATGATGTTAAAAGGATAGTTCACCCATAAATGAAAATTCTGTCATCATTTACTCACCCTCAAGTTGTTCCAAACCTGTATGAGTTTCTTTGTTCTGCTGAACACAAAATAAGATATTTGGAAGAATGTTTGTAACTAATCAGCAACCATTGACTACCATAGTATTTTTTTCCCTACTATGGTAGTCAGTGGTTGCTCTATCTGCTTGGTTACAAACATTCTTCCAAATATTAACACTTATTTTGTGTTCAGCAGAACAAAGAAACGCATACAGGTTTGGAACATCTTGAGGGTGAGTAAATGATGACAGAATTTTCATTTTTGCGGGAACTATCCTTTTAACCATTTCACGCATAGAGACTCTACAGGATAACTATTCAAAAAGCTTTTTATTGCATATGGGTTTTGATGGCATAGTTGCACATCAATCTCTACAGTGGACTCTAGTGCATCATCCTATACACTGCCAGAAGTCATTGATTCCCCCCTCCCCCCCCCCCCCCCCCCCCCAAACCAAGATGGACGATGGCCAATGATAAATGCCAAGTTACTCCAGAATATCCATCCATTCCTCCTATCCTATCCTATAAAAAATGTTGTAGCATCAAGCACTATCTAAGCAGTCATAACACTAGCCGTTAAATTTTCTAAGTATTGGTTTTAGATTGGGAGGAAATTCTGATTAATCATCTGTCAACAAAATTGGACATCATGCATCACTATATAAGCTACAATTCATACTATTACTGTGACTGTTGTTTTTATTTGCATGCCATTCACATCAAAAAAGTCATCTGATTATATTATGCATGTTACTTGTAGTACGTTATTGTTACATCAAAAAGTCATCTGATTACATTATGCATGTTACTTGTAATGCGTTACTTTACTCGTTACATCAAAAAAAGTTATATGATTACATTATGCATGTTACATGTAATGCTACTTACAAAAAAGTAATCTGATTACATTATGCATGTTAAATGTAATGCTACTTACAAAAAAGTTATCTGATTACATTATGCATGTTACATGTAATGCTACTTACAAAAAATTAATCTGATTACA
Organism: Romanogobio albipinnatus; assembly: GCA_023566225.1. Lineage (NCBI taxonomy): Eukaryota > Metazoa > Chordata > Actinopteri > Cypriniformes > Gobionidae > Romanogobio > Romanogobio albipinnatus. The sequence continues at coordinate 11,792,144 of CM042242.1, read as the reverse complement.
TTATGCATGTTACATGTAATGTTACTTACAAAAAAGTTATATGATTACATTATGCATGTTACATGTAATGCTACTTACAAAAAAGTAATCTGATTACATTATGCATGTTACATGTAATGTTACTTACAAAAAAAGCTATCTGATTACATTATGCATGTTACATGTAATGCTACTTACAAAAAGTAATCTGATTACATTATGTATGTTACATGTAATGCTACTTGCAAAAAAGTTATCTGATTACATTATGCATGTTACTTGTAATGCATTACTTCTTACAAAAAGTAATTGATTACATTATGCATGTTACTTGTAATGCTTTACTTTACTCGTTACATCAAAAAGTAATCTGATTACATTATGCATGTTACTTGTAATGCAGTATTTCTTACAAAAAAGTAATCTGATTACATTATGCATGTTACATGTAATGCATTACTTTACTCGCTACATCAGAAAGCTACAATCTGATTACGTTATGCACATTATTCATAATGCGTTACTTTATCCTTTACATCCAAAGGTAATCTGATAACGTTAACCAGATGATTATTTCAGATGAGATTGAAAAACATCTGATCACTGTTTTTCCACAGTCTGAAAGCATAGGTTTTCTCAGAGGAGAGCTACAGTAGAAATGCGTCCATCTTGAACATAATGAGAATTATCAGCTAATAAGGGTAAATCAACATACTCTGGTAGACTGGAGGGAGCTTGAGCATTTTCTACATAGTCTGAGTTTGGTTTCCACAGTTACCTTGACAGGTTGTAGACATATTTAATGGAATCACATCCTCTGATATCATAGACACGCAATGTTAAACATGCATGAAGTTCTTCGTCTACTGGTCGAGTGGGAACAAACTCAATTGCATTTGCAATATTTTGTGTTTATAGTTTTCACATTAATTTATATCATTTTATTCATTGGTTTGTTAAAGACTCACAATATTGCTGTGTTTTTACTGTATTAGTACAGTAATGTCCACTCAAGTGGACAACTGAAAATCTGAGAAAAATAAGTAAAGAAAATGTAATCTTGTTTTTCATGCCCTATACTAGAGCAATAAAAACACATGGGAAAAATCCTAACTGAGGTTGTCATAATTCATGCATGAAAGGGTTACTGTATCGCAGAAGTATTTAACTGAAAACAGATATGCACTGATGTTCTTTTCTTTTGACATTCCAAATGTATTCAGTAGGGGGCGTAATTTGTAATAGGAACTATTTTCACGGAACACTTTACGGCTTGTTGTACCGGACGGCTTTTTTCGACGCACAGTTCATGGCGACCAACTGACGATTGAGTCTGGACATTTCTAGAAGTTTGTGAAAGCGCTGTTTAAAAGAAAGGAATCTACTTCATATTCATCTAATAATGGGGAGAAGCAGGAGCCGAACACCACCACGACGAGGTTCAAATTCAATTATTGCTTTAAATATATGGATGGTAACGTGTGCTATCCTGCGCACATTATTTACACACACGCAGATCAAATTATTTTTCTCATTAAGCTATTTCTACTCTTTTACAGCACGATGTAATAGAGATAACCATTTTGCAAGTGGAAGTATTGAACTAGTATTTTAACATTTCATTAGTTGCTTAACTGTATCTTTTTAGGTCACATTGACTGTTTTTGTTGAATGTTATTTAGTTACGTCTTGTTGTTACTAACTATGAAAGATGGATTTTGTTGCTACTAACTATGGAAGATGGATTATGTTCTTAAATGTTTATTTCTTTTCACAAACAATGCAATGGCTGTAACATCAGTAACACATTCTCATAAAAAGATTTTTAAAAAATTAAGATGTCAGTGGCATCTAAAAAAAAAAACACACACACTAAATGGATTGTAGCGTTACAATTATTTTTATAATAGAAAAATAAAATATTCACTTTTAATTCACTAAAATAATGTTCGAAACATTGATAACACTAAAATCCATAATTATACCAGTAAAATTAGTTTTAATTGGATACAAAAAATAATTATCTAAAAAAAATTGTATTGAACACGCTTGAAATTAGTAGATTGAAATTAGTGATCAATAGACACTATTGATCACATTAAAAACAATCAATTAAAATGTTAAAAATCTGTATTGTTTATCTTAAATTGTTAGTGTGGTGATTAATATATGTTGCATGCACATTGTATTTTTTTTTTAACACTGGTTGACCTTGTGTTAATTGTGCTTATAGATAATAAGAATTTGAAGAACCAGATGAAGGGCACAGTGGACTTTTCAGGCAGCTGGCAAATTTAAATATTCAAACATAAAGGTTTTTTAGTTTGTTCCAACCTTTTGTTGGTAACAAATTTGTGGTTTCTCATTCCAGAGAGGCGCCGTTCACGCTCGTCCTCACGAGATCGTGAGAGGAGGCGCAGGGAGCGCGAGAGGTCCCGCGACAGGCGAAGGTCGCGCTCACGCTCCCCCCAAAGGCGCAGATCCAGGTGAGCTTGTGGCATCAGACACTCGTTACACATTTGTACAAATGTGTGTACACACAGTACACACATTTGATTAGTGAAGAACATAACATGCCTGTTTATCTGGTTAGATAAAAAGTGGAGCTCTGGGAGCTCAATGTTTAGTTTTTGATAACCCCTCCTCCAGCTGTGTGCCTGTCTTGTTTATGTAGGTCTCCACGGCGACACCGCTCCTCCTCCCTGTCTCCATCACGGCAGAAGGACAGACGGGACGATGACAGGAAGGAAGTTAAAGACAAGCCAGCAAAGGTCCATCAGATATCAGGTGAAGCACTTTATTTTATCCTACAATAAAGTGCTGCAGTGTTGTTGTGCTTTGGCAGGCCAACCCGGAAGTTAGCATCACCCTGGTTCCCTCGACAAAAAACCAATAGGATTTTTCTATTGACTTTTGGGTTATTGGAGTAAATAAGCTCTGTGACCAACAAAAGTTTATTCTTACATGTTTTGTTCATTATAATCTTCATAAGCATCTCAAAAAGGTAAGCACAGGATATAAACAAGCTACACCACGATCACATGACTTCAGTGTCACCACCACTAATCTACTGACAACTCTTTCAGTCTTTTTTTTTTATTTTTAAACATTCCTGAAAGTTAGAGTTGGAATAGTTTGCCAGACCGCAATGTGGCTGTAAAAAGGACTAATGAATAGATGAGTTCACCTGTTCGGCTGATGACGTTTAGGCCGCGGGTCCACCAAAGTATTTTTATCCTGCTGAAAATGCTAGGCGCTCTCCTGAAAACGTCTCGCTGTGGGCGCTTGAAAGCAGCGCAGCGTTTTGGCAGCGCAGCAGGGTTTTTTTTCAGTTGAGACTCTTTGCTTGTTATAATGCGGAATAACCATAGAAGTGTTACTAGTATCTCATTTCACAGATAGTTTGTTTCGGTATTGATTCTATATAAAAATGCTGATACAATGTAAAGTATTTGTTCTGGCTCTTGTTTTAAATTATTTTGTTCTGTTATTATGCTGCTTATTTTCATCAGTTGATGTTGTAAAAGCGGAATGTTGCGGTTGGTCTGTGTTGTATTTGTCCTGCCCCTCCTCCACTGTGATTGGATGGCAGAGTCAAAAGTGACAGTGATGAGCACTGTGTTTTTACTCAACGTTGAACATTCTTCAACTCTCGGCGACCAGTAAAAAACGCTCAGCGCTTGAGCGTGAAATACTCGCTCAGTGCCTCGTTACGCTCTGAGCTCCTCCCGAGTGACAAGCTTCTCACCCTATCTCTAACTGTGCGTTCACACCGCCGCCGGCGAGAGCGTCAAACTTCGCTCTGGCCGCCCTGCCATCGACGCTGTAGAAAGATCTGTGGACGCGCTGACGCTCTGACGTAGATCGAATGCTTGGTCTTTTTTTAAACTGCATTTAAAGGGGCCGCAAAGCAAACACTCATGTTCGCATTTTTAAAATCGGCATTTGTGCAGACTGACCACAGTAGGGTATACCCGTATAATATAACATCATGAAATAATTTAAATGTTAAAGTTAACTTAATTATAGTTGCATGTTTGCTAATGAAATAAACCATTTAAAAGCCATTTGTGTGGTGTGGCTTTTGTGTTCTTGGAAGTGCTAGTCTAATTTCAACAAGTTTATAGGTGCTAGCCTTGGTCTTTAAAATTAACATTAATTTGTGTGCAACCTACTTTACAATAACTGTCCTGGTTTAAGTGCAGTATTCATGCAATTGGTCAAATCGGTGTTGTTTTGAGCAAATTAATTGCATTCCCGCTGAAAAAAAGGCTTTCTAGCGCGAAAATGTTGCATATAAAAGGTGTTGCGCGGAATATATATATATATATATATATATTATAGGGAAACCCGCTACCGCAATGATCAACCTCTCCTCTATTTTGCTGGGGAACTAATGTGGTCGGAACCAAAGTTTCCAGCACTGCGTTCTCTGGAATCATTTCAAGCGGAGCACTTCTATATTCCCATTGGTTGCCGCCGGTTGCCGCCGAACCGCGTCATAGCTCATTACCATAAAGTTGACCTGATTCCAACTCTCCTCGACGCCCAAATCGTCCAAGACGCGCCGCGCCGCTCGCCGCCGGGCTCCCACTTCCGGCCACTTTGACGCTCTCGCCGGCGGCGGTGTGAACGCACCATAAGGGAGCGCCCAGCCACCCTACGGAGAAAGCTCATTTCGGCCGCCTGTATCCGGGATCTTGTGACCCACAGCTCATCAGAATCAAAATCAGAATCAGAAAGAGCTTTATTGCCAAGTGTGCTTGCACACACAAGGAATTTTTCTTGGTGCTGAAGCTTCCAGTGCACATATACAATACAAACACAACAAGAACATAGTAATACAAATTCTAAGAATAAAAATATGAAAAATAGTATAAAAAATATAAGGTCACAGTTTAGTCAGAATAAACATTTACAGATTATGAACATATTTACAGTATTTGAGTAGTATGAATATATAAACATAAATAATCTCCTGAGTTTAAAAGATTACACTAAACAGTCAGAGTATTGCACTTTGGGGGGGTATTTAACTGTTCAAGAGGGAAATGGCCTCCTACTCTCATGACCATAGGTGAGAGTAGGAACGTAGATCGACCGGTAAATCGAGAACTTTCTTTACCACGACAGACCGGTGCAGCGACTGCATTACTGCAGAAGCTGCACCGATCCATCTGTCAATCTCCCGTTCCATCCTTCCCTCACTCGTGAACAAGACCCCAAGATAGCTGAACTCCTCCACTTGAGGCAGGAACTCTCCACCAACCTGAAGTGGGCAATCCACCCTTTTCCGACTGAGAACCATGGCCTCAGACTTGGAGGTGCTGATTCTCATCCCAGCCGCTTCACACTCGGCTGCAAACCGTCCCAGTGCACGCTGAAGGTCCTGGTCTGAGGAGGCCAACACGACAACATCATCCGCAAAAAGCAGCGACGAAATCGTATGGTCCCCAAACCGACACTCTCCGGCCCTTGGCTGCGCCTAGAAATTCTCGCCATAAAAATTATGAACAGAACCGGTGACAAAGGGCAGCCCTGCCGGAGTCCAACATGCACCTGGAACAGGTCTGACTTACTGCCAGCAATGCGAACTAAGCTCTTGCTCCGGTCGTACAGGGACCAAACAGCCCTAAGCAGGGGGCCGCCGACCCGATACTCCCAGAGCACCCTCCACAGGATGCTACGAGGAACACATGTGGACTGGTTGGGCAAACTCCCATGAACCCTCCAGCACCCTGGAAAGGGTATAGAGCTGGTCCAGTGTTCCACGACCGGGACGAAAACCACACTGTTCCTCCTGAATCCGAGGTTCCACTATCGGCCGAATTCTCCTCTCCAGTGACCTGGCATAGACTTTCCCGGGGAGGCTGAGAAGTGTGATCCCCCTATAGTTGGAACACACTCTCCGGTCCCCCTTCTTGAAAAGAGGGACCACCACCCCGGTCTGCCATCCCAGAGGCACTGTCCCCGACCGCCATGCGATGCTGCAGAGGCGTGTCAGCCAAGACAGCCCCTCAACATCCAGAGACTTGAGGTACTCAGGGCGGATCTCATCCACCCCCGGTGCCTTGCCACGAGGAGCTTTTTAACCACCTCGATGACTTCAGCCCGGGTGATGGACAAGTCCACCTCCGAGTCCTCAGCCACTGCTTCCTCAATGGAAGACATGTCAGTGGGATTGAGGAGATCCTCAAAGTATTCCTTCCACCGCCCGACGATATCCCCAGTTGAGGTCAACTGGTGCCTGTAACAGTGTTGGTAGGGCACTGCTTCCCCCTCCTGAGGCGTCAAAGGATTTGCCAGAATCTCTTCGAGGCCAACCGATAGTCTTTCTCCATGGCCTCACCAAACTCCTCCCAGGCCCGAATTTTTTTTTTTTTTTTGGCCTCCACGACTACCCAGGCTGCAGTCTGCTTGGCCTGCCGGTACCTGTCAGCTGCCTCGGGAGTCCCACAAGCCAGCCAGGCCCGATAGGACTCCTTCTTCAGCTTGACGGCATCCCTTACTTCCGGTGTCCACCACCGGGTTTGAGGATTGCCGCCTCGACAGGCATCGGAGACCTTACGGCCGCATCGACAATGGAGGTGGAGAACATGGTCCACTTGGACTCAATATCTCCAGACTCCCTCGGGATCCGGTCGAAGCTCCGCCTGAGGTGGGAGTTGAAGATCTCTCGGATCTCTCTAGCCATTTTCTATTTGAATATATTTTTAAATGGAATTTATTTCTGTGATGCAAAGCTGAATTTTCAGCATCATTCCTCCAGTCTTCAGTGTCACATGATCCTTCAGAAATCGTTCTAATATGCTGATTTGCTGCTTAAAGTCCTCATGAAATCAAAATAGATCTTATTTACTTTGTTAGCCCACATTACAGGTCTAAGAGTGAACAACTAATCCGTGCAAGTTAATGCACATAAAAAAATTGTTTGCCGTGGTAATCTTTAATCAAAATCTGAAAAGTAACTTCTGGTCTTAAATGGGTTCCGATGACAACTGTGTGACGGCTTGGGTTTGAATATCCTTAACCACTCCCCTCCAACCCGTAGTCTGCTATGAGCGTGAGATGGAGAGGAAGAGCGCTGAAGTAAAACCCTGCCCTCTATTCAATATTCTGTTTCGCTTGGAAATACGTCACAGCACTGAAATAAAATCAGTTGCAACTTCCGGTTCACTGGGACTTTAAGAAACATTTCTTCTTATCAAGGTTGAAATCTTTATAATTCTCTGATGCATTATTCTTCAATGAACAGAAAGTTGAAAAGAACAGCGTTTATTTAAAATAGAAATCTTTTCTAATATAAATGTCTGCACTGTCACTTTTGATCAGTTTGTGTCCTTGCTGAAAAAAAGTGGAAAAAAACCCTGCTGATTCCAGACTTTTGAATGCTAGTGTTCATACATCAAGATACTCTCAAGCTCGAACTTGACCTTCAGCCTATGCTTCTCAGTAAAAAGTGTCAAACTACAGAAGTAAAATGGGTTGTGATTGCGAATGCCTTTTCATTCGTATATATCATGGTGCTGAGAACAAACTCTGAATGTACCCATGCATGACACATTTAAGTTGATGTCCTTTCTCATCTGATTGCTTGTGCAGCTGAGGACATGCAGGGAAAGACTGAAGATGAAATCGAGATGATGAAACTGATGGGCTTTGGATCCTTTGACAGCACAAAGGTGAGGTCACTTTCTTTACTGCTAATTCGTGTTAGAATCCATCCTACAAGAACAGCCAATGAGAAGTAGATGTTCTTTGCGTTTTGTACCTTTTTATACTTGAATATGTAAATAGTGGCAATGTATTCTCAATCACATAGTTTAGTATGTTATAACATTGGCTGCTGTCTTTGGGCCTTGTTGTCATCATGGGTAAAAGTACATTCTGTTCCACAAGCTTTTTTTAAATGGCAAAGCTGATCTTCCAAATAACCACAAGATGGCACAGCTAGACAGAGTGCATGCTAAACATATTCCTGTTGAAAACCAATTAACATTGAAGATATTTTAAATATTCTGTGCTGTAATACTCTTCCCTATTTTTTTATTTGTGCGCAGTTATTTTTATATCATTTAAAAATAATGTATGGTGTATAATTGTCTTTTCTTTCTTTCTTTATCAACAGGGCAAAAAGAAGGAAGGATCTGTTGCTGCTTTTGCAATTAACGTGTCACAGAAGAGAAAATACAGGTCTGTGTATTTACAGCATTCTGAAATTAAATAGCTCATCTCAAGTGAAGGATCTGGGGTTGGGGCAGATATTAGCTCTGTGATTTGTAATTCCTGGCTTTATTTTGTAATCGAATCCTTTTTAAAAATGTATAAACGGCATTTGTTGTGAGAGAATTAACTTAAGAAGTTAATATCCCAGCAACCGCCGTATTTGGCCAATCACCTCTGCAGGTACTGCACAACTTAATGACAAACGTTCTCATTGGTGGGCAGTGATGTAATGTTTTGGTGCAGGAGGGAGATCAATGATGTAATCATATTTCTCTTGCAGGCAATACATGAACAGGAAAGGTGGTTTCAACAGACCCTTGGATTTCATTGCTTGATGGAGTCGCCAGGAACCAAGTGTTAACCACTTTGACTTTTTGATGAAACGTATATTTCTTTTTCTTCCCCGAGTTTATGTAAATATGTGTTCCAGCGGTGTTACTAAATGTTTTGTTTTTCAGTCAATGGCCGTGATGTTTGTAGTAGCTACTTTTAAAAAGGGTTTTGACTTTGTGGATACTTTGCCTTCGATATTTAGCAAAACCTTGTAGTACTAAATAAATGGGTATTCTTGATGAATGTCTTTGTCCATTATTTAGTTATTGTGCAATTTTAGCATAATTGTGTTGATTGAAATATATGACTGTTGAAATGGGCTATCACGTATTTGAATGGTGATTAATTTTTTTTTTTTTAATTTAAACAACCAGAGAAATAAAGAAATAAAATAATTCCATTGCTATCTATTTAAAACCTACAATTCATGTGAAATCATTTTAACTATAAGCATGTACAAGGGAGGTGTGTCTGTTATGAGTTCCGGAACATTTTAAAGGCGTCCAATCACAGGCGACAGCGCTGAGGCGTTTCAGCCAATCATAGCATAACAACAATGCACAATTTGCATAATAATCCATTTTGGCTCAGGAGCAAATGCCAGGATACTACGGCACAGGTTGTACCCTCGCTCCAAAATGGCGCTACAGTGTTGCTTAGTTGCACCATTATCTTGCGGAATCACATTACAGCAGTCATATATTCACGCTTTATAATGCACCTCAGCCATTGGTCCGCCCTAGACACAATCGGCTTGATTGACAGCACACGTATCCAATGAGATGATCGCTTCCTGTATCGTCCATCCAATAGTATCGCATGTTCCCCAGAGCTACTGACAGGCATACAGTAACATGACAGCAGCTAGCAAACATCTCATCTGCCTGGCTCAACGACGTTATGGTTTCGCTAGCTGTGTGTTTTTGTCCTATTTTTGATTAATTTTCCTCAGTTGCACACAGCCACAGCTTAGCATGTGCAATTAGAGCTGTTTAATAAGTAGCCAGATCGTCTGTCACGCTTGAAATATATCGAAACCAGCGACTGTTTGGACTTTTGGAGGCCGTGTATTTTATTTTAAAGCCTATTTTCTTCAAGATTTTTTCCTTTTTTTATTACACAACAGTATTGCCTACTTCCTCTCTGTGCAGGCATATCAAAATTGACGTTTTTTACTACAACAACAACAACAACAAGGAATTGGAGTTGAACGCTGTTTTTTTCCAGCCTGCAACCAGCACAGCAGCACCAAAGCTAAAAAATTATTAACAAAAAATAATATCACCAGCTGTGCAAATACACTTTTTGTGTGACAATTTATACAATCTGGCAACCAGTACCCTCATCAGAACGCTCTGACCGAGCTGTCAATCCAGTATCCTCGGTCTATTTTCTTCCAGACTCAACGGTGGTCTCTAGTTAGCAGCGTTTGCTGTCAGTATCAGAGCCTAAAAATTGACCAAGTTCAGAACTAAATCTGTGAGCTCTTATCTGTTGGACAGCTCATCTATAAAAGTCTTTAGACCTTCCTGAGTGTCACCACTTACATGCTTTCAGGAAGAGTTGCCAGATTTTGCAAACCTGGAAGGTTTTGTTGTTGTTGTTGTTCGTGTCGTGTCGTGTTCTCACAATTTTAACATTTAATGTACAAAATCTCGTTTAATATGAACAGGACTAGTTAATTGAGTTATTTTTGGCAGCTGAGGGACATTTTTAATCGTTTTTTTAATCATCCAGCTATTTGGAAACCAGCTTGTTTATTTGTGTTAGTTTTTTTTTTTACACATTTTATCAACAATCCCCTCCTCATCTAAACATTTCCCTCGCTGCCTTATACGAAAATCTTTAGTATATTCGCCTGACTGGAATTGTTCTTGCTCTAAACGCCGGAGGAGGAAGAACCGTGAAGGAACGAAAGGCTGCTGCTTGTTTTTTTTTTTCCTCGTTTATTTCTGACCCGGGTTGTCTTTTTGTATCGCTGTTTATTGCTTAAAATGACGGCTATTGAGAAACTGCAGATGTTGATCGAAGCAGCTGAATATCTTGATCGAAGAGAAAGAGGTAAAGTAACATAATACGATGTATATGCATGCATACATACATAATGATATATTGGCATGCAAATGAATCCTGACACTGTTGCTAAGGTGCTTGTTTGCTACAAAGAAAAATGGTGCTTCGACCTATTTATTATAAGTGAATGCATGATATGCAGACGGGTTTTTCCGTTGTTGTGACATTTTTGGGAAGATCAAGACGTCGAGAAGTGTCCACTTCAGCTGTCTGAGACTGTGTGCTGGTCAGTCACCATACACTTGTCTTTCACAGGGGACACTAATGTGTTGTTAACGCTCTCTAGGGATAAAACCCAAGCGTGTATGGCTTTTTTTTTATTTAATGATGCTTGATGACATGTATGTGTGCATATGTGGTAGTGAAATGCATTTTTCAAGCACTGCTGTTGGTTTACATTGGAGGGTTTTCTGTGCATCCCCCTTCCCCCTATCTGTTGTGGTTCGGCTGGCTACTGGGTTTACTCCAGTTCAGATGACATCATTGACCCAAAAGCAAGACATTTTGCCAAGAAATCGCTCCATTATGTTGTATAGTATAACCGCTTTTCTCCCAGGAACTAAAAAAAAAGGGTCAATATTTGTAATCAATCGCTTTGATTTTCAGGTGGTCAATGTGCTTTGTGGTCTAATGAGCTTCTAAATGTCTCTGTTTGAATTTGCAGAAGCGGAGCACGGGTATGCCTCCATGTTACCCTTCACCAGCAACAAAGAGAGGGATGGCTTGAAACGAAAAATCAAAAGCAAGAAAAATTGCAGCAGCAGGTACTTCCACCTAGTTTCCATTAAATGAATCCAGGTCTATTAGTGTGTACTCTTATGTGCAGTCTTCCTTCGAATCCCAATACGCCCTCTAACCAGGAACATGATTCACACACATCACGCGAAAGGACCATGAGTCCCGTGAGTGATCTGTAAATTACCGAACATGCACATATCTGCGCCTTGTGTGTACGTGACACAAACACACCCACTGATTCATCCTCGTGCAGGTGCAGTCAGAACGCGCCATCCCACATTCAACATGGAGAGAGACGTATACTCGCATGCTGCTCGATTCTCTCCCTGTGACTCTCACCACCCACGTCCCACAGTCACAATTTACTCACTCACTACTCAACACCTCAGATTTCATCAGCGTCATCCGATTAGTGGGCCTGGAACTGTCCGTCGCCTGTCAGTGGGTGAAATCAGTTGCCTTCATTTTTTCTAATTAGGCCTAGAGCTGATTACTGATTTGTTTCATGGAAATTGCTTTTGTTTACCACCTATTATCAGGCAATGCTGTTTTTTATGTTTACATCAGTAGTGAAGCATTCAAACTCATGATGCCTAGTTTTGTTATGTTTGTTGGCATTGAATTTGGCAGTAATTACTAATCTCAGCATGAGGTTAAACTAAAATTGATCAAAAGACAAGACAATAGCAGACATGGTCACCCCATTTTCTGAATGCATATTATAGATCTTGTTGTGAACAAGTAAAAATGGACCTGGCCATGTTTAATCAAAATGTCATAATTGGAGCTTCTCTCTGGTGGCTCTCTTAGTCCGCTTAAACCCCACATGCTTGGGTACATCTTCCTCCACTTTTGAGTGCAACGTCCACATCTCAAAGTCCAATCAACAGATAATCTGTTACTGAAGAAATGATCTATTTCATTGGAGAAATTTGTTAGGAGAACATCATCAGTATTCCAGCTTTATGCCAACTTTAACTCTATTCTGATTATGATGTGAGCCGTGTATCTTAAACTCCACATTCTAGAAAATGTTTTGTTACACTATGCTCTAAACAGGCGCAGCTTGATAAGATGACAAATGATAAATCTTTCATATCATGGCATGCTTTTGTTCTAACCAGCTTTAATCGTGACACAAGTTTTTGTTTGGTTTCTACAGAGGGCATTTGGTGGCCTCGTTCCCGGTAGTATTTTTCTTATTAAAAAAAAAAAATGCTTTTGTTATAAGCCATGAACCAAACCAACCTGCTACAAGCTGAATCACAAAATTGCTAACTTTGAATGTGAAGCAAAAAATGTATTTGAAAATCAGACAAAACCAAAATGTTGAAGGTCCAAATCAATGCAGTTTCAAAGCGATTCGAAAGGCTTCAGAGGCTCTGCACGATCCCAGACGTGGAATAGGGTCTTCTCTAGCGCAACCATCTGTCATTTTCCAAAAATGTAAAATGAATATACTTTTTAACCTAAATTGCTCATCTTGCGCTGCTCTGCGACGTGCCAAGGATTGTGCAATCACGTTGAAAAGGTCACACTATACGTAGGCGAAAGTACTGCCCCTGTGTTTACAAAGCGCACATACGAAGACTAATACAAACGCCCTTTATAAAAAAAAAAGGGAAAACAACGTTGTCGGGTGATTTTGAAGTTGAAGGTGGAGTGTTTTTGGTAAAGGGCAATTGTATTAGTCCTCGCACACAGTGTCACCGCTCCCACCATGCGCATCGTGCGCTGCGCCTAGGGCACCAAGTGCTGAGGGGGGCACCACAAGAAAATTCCCTCTCTACCCCCCATCTTTTTGACTGAAGAAAGAAAGAAACACATGAACATCTTGGATTAGATGGGGCTGAGTAAAATATAGAAGTGAACTAATCCTTTAAAAAAGCTGAGTAGTTTACATCACTGTATGTTACTGTGGGACGTTAAACATCAATCATAAAACAGTTGTCAAATATGAAATGTTTAGCTACTTAGGCTACATCTTATAATGCACACAACTCATCTTCAGTGAACTTTAAGCCCCTCCTTATTTGATCTGATTGGCCGTCATTTTGACATTGACGAGCGCTGTTAGACCACTGAGGTAGATCAGCTTAAAATGTAACTTTTTAAACTGTCTGCCATCCTAACAACAAACAGAGCGGTGCGTAATGGAGAGCAGCATTAAGAAATATAAAATATTGGCCATTTTCCAATTATTGGGGGGGGACTTGTCCCACTCAATGCCTATGGTGGTTATTGCCCTGCTTTAAAGGATCATAAGTTTTCGTTCAAAATCAATTCCCCTATATTGAAGATTAATGGGATTTTTACTTGCGAACCCTCACTGTTGCACTCTATTCCTGTGGCGTTGCATCGATTAGCCCCGCCCACAGTGAAATCTTATTGATCAATATACACATAACTGTATATTAAACATCAAATATGTTCTTATTGGCTAGGATGTGGTGTTACTCTGAATCTGACTGGTCTGATAAAGGTAAGCAGGGCTTTTGGGACAGATAAACTGTATTCTAACACTAAAGGGAGATCTTTTAACTGTAACTGATTGACAGCGCACGCTGCCGTCATACCCCACATACTGATTCACAGCCACGAGGCCCTTTTAAAACAGTCAGCATAGGGTAAAAGCTGCTTATTCTGAATCATGGAGCTGAACCATTTTAGGAATATGACCTTGGATAAAAATGTAGTTATTGTGTGACCCTGAATACTGAAAACAGTCCCAACTCTAATCTGTGTCTGGATGTTTGTGTGGCTTGTAACTGGATATTAAGGCCTAACAAGGGTAGCACTGGGTTTGTAGCTATTTATATACCTTATGGTGTGTACAGAGGAAGTTTAAATGTTGGTTTAGTTTAAAGAAATTGTAGGTTGTTTTTAATGTAACGGGTCTCTAGACATGCCATTGCAGAGTACAAGTGATCACCCAACATTTGTTGCCATCACCTTACACTTTAAGGGGTCATGTTGGCTTCTAGCAAAATCTTTTTTTGAAAGTTTTTGAAACATTAAATGCTCAATTTGATCAACAATACAGTATACGAGTAATATTGTGAAATATAATTACAATTTAAAATTAATAAATTAAATTTATTCCTGTGATGTAAAAGCTGAATTTTCAGCATCATTCCTCCAGTCTTCAGTGTCACATGGTCCTTCAGAAATCCCTCTAATATGCTGATTTGCTGCTCAAAACACATATATGTATGTGTTGAAAACAGTTTTCAGGATTCTTTGGTCAATAGAAAATTCAAAAGAACAGCATTAATTTAAAATAGAAGTCATAAATGTCCTCACTGTAACTTTTGATTAATTTAATTTATTAATTTAAATTAAAATGAATACATTTTAAGTATTAAGTTAAAATCTTACTGACCCCAAACAGTATGTTGTCACCATGAAATCAAAATGGAAATTTTTTTTACAGGATGCTGTAAAAAGTTTGGTATAAATTATTTATTGGTGCGCACCATAATTAATATGGCCTCGTAAACTTTAATCAAATACATTAACCCCACCCCCCCAAACGACATCTGCTCTCTTCATGACGCCTGCTCTGCGGAGGGTGGGACTAAACATCTTCCACAACTGACTTCCATTTAGTTGGAAACACTCAACTTCCTATGATACAATCAATTCCCAAGGATGAAATCAAGTTCTGCCCAACATTTTTTCACTTGGATATACATTAAAATAAGGAAGAATATATCGAAATCTTTAGGCATGGGCGTCGGAAGCAAAAAAAATGTGGGTGGGTCCTCAGAAAATGTATTAAGTACCAATATACCGCCTTGTTTGCTAAACGTCTGGTTGGGAAAGACAAAATTACGGAAATCACTGTTTTATATAGAGCGGCAATGGTGTACGCCCATGTATATAGGCCAGTTAGACATGGCCTGTGGCCTGTTTTTTGCTGTACTCATTGTTGAGATGATTGACAAAAAGGACTATTGCAAATAGTCACCACAGCATTTCTTGTTGCTATTAGTATCAAAGTAGTCCTGTTCCACTCTTTGGCATAGCAGTTTAAACAAACTATGGTCCCCATTAACTGCTATAGACAGGACAAGATATATTTCATTTCTGTAAATTACATGTTGCAATATTTTATTTGCATATGCAATGCATGTTACGTTTTATATTACATTTCTTTTGAGAATAGCAGGCGGTGGAAAGCAAGTGAGTTCAAAATGACTTGCTATTAAAAACCTGATCATAATCTAGCTGCAGTGAACTTGAGCATACATAAAAAAGACCAAACTAATATAGCAAGTTTTGGTGCACCAAATGCATCAGAAATCTTCTGCACAGCCTCAGAATATGCAAGTAACCTACATTTGCTACGCCAGCACTGGTGTTAATGTATCATGCATGAAGCGCTTTAGCTCTAGAGCACAAACCGGTGTTTCTGCGCTGAATAAACTCCTCACATCTCTCCAACTGCACGCCTGACTCATTAGACGGCTCTCCCGTCCATTCACACCGCTTGGAGGATGGAAAGTCATTCAGTCGCTAGAGCTTTGAGTGTGCATTCGATGGCAGAGCGACTGAAAGGCATCTCAGTAATGCCATTTACGTTTGCGTGTGTGTTGTGCAAAACCTTTATTATATGTAGGTCAGGTGGATTTCCTATATAGTGGATCTCCCATGCAAACCTGACTTCCCCTCCAGCTTTCCGTGGTTCTTTGCTTTTCCTGATGGATCATGGGGGAAGGGTGGCAGTGTGTGTCCCTGATCTGTGTGCGTGTGAGAGTGGTGGGCTGGTGCCTCTCCCCCCCTTCTCCTCGATCCAGGCAACCAGCGCAGCTTGAACACCCCCATTATATATATATATGACAGAGCTCCTCCTACCTCTCACTTGCATTCAGACGGTATGTGGGCTAATGCAAATAGCTGCAGCCGTGGGTTCTCCTCTTGTTCGTGTATGAATGTGTCCACTGGTGCCGTATTTTAAGTCCTTTTTGTATTCACTATGCACACTTTGCTGTGTGGGTAACACAGTGTTATGCCTTTGAGCCATAAGGTGAACTGGATGTATATGCAGCTAATCGGACAAGATATGTTGTAAGAAACGGCTTGGCCTTTTATGTATTGGAACAGGTGGTCTGGCAAGTACAGTGGCAACGAGGGGAGTCAACTTGGCGTTACACAGTGATACGGGCTGTTATGTCACTGGTATCTGTCGATCCCCAGCACCGCCCCCCAAATCCACCTCCAGAGCGAGATGCCAGCCGAGCAGATCAGCTGATCTCTTTGCATGGGCGCACTAATGTTAGGGAGCTTGTTTATAAATTCAACCAACCAGTATCATAGCATTCAGAAAGAGCAATTGTGGACAGCAGTCAGGGTAGACGCAGTGTTATATCCTTCACAGCTTTGTCAAATTAAATATGGAGTCTACCCAGACAAACGCTATACACGATAAATGTGATAAGAAGCGGTTTGAAGATTTCTTTAAGGGGGAACAGTTTTTGTGAGACTCTGACATGCGAAGTTGTCTTCTGCTCCAACATCGGATGTATTTTTAGAGTGAGGGTGACTGCAGAAGGGGTCATGAGGTCAGTTTGAAGGATGGATGAATGAGAGAGCGATGATTCGATCCTTCTAAGCTCCCAGTACTCTTTGCAGGTTCTGCCGTTTGCTGTGTTCTAACCCTGACCCATGCTCTAGTGCTCATGTAAGATCTTGTACAGGTAGCATGCAAAGTTGCAAGGTCCACCTTCTACTCTTTTTATACAGTTCCAGTCCACTAATTTGATTGGGCAAATGAGTGTTGAGTTGCTGATGTATAGAAACGCTGCCTTCAGATTTCCTGGGAAAGGTCTTACTTTTCGCTTTGGATATCGTAATCATAAATGTGTTTTGTTTTGCTGGGATTTCATATGTACATTACAGTCAAACCAAAAAGTATTATATATATAATTTTTTTATTTATTTTTTTAAACTAGTGGGTGCACTTACTTTTACTAGTAAGGATAGCAAAATAAAGTAAACTGTGACATATTATACGCAAAAATACATAGTTCTTGTCATATTTTATTACCATTTTTAAAACTATAGCTAATAAATTGTGATAATGTGAGAAAATGTTGAAGGTGTTCCTTTGAAGGTTTTGTTTCTTATTTCCACTACTGTTCTAAACTATTTTTGAAAGAAATTGCTTCTTTTATCCTGCAAGGACAAATTAAAATCGATCAAAGTTACAATGATACAAAAACCTTTGAACTTTATATTAATCAAATCCTGATAATAATAACAAATGTCACCTGAGCATCAGATTAGCGTGGCTGCTGAAAATTCTGATTTTTGCCATCACAGATGGCAAATTTTATAATGTACAAATATTTCACAATATTACTGTATTTACAGCATTTTTGCTCAAATAATTGCAGCTTTGGTGAGCAGAAGAGACTTCTTTCAGAAAAAAAATTATATATATTTGGAACGAAAGTGTTTTTTTTCTTTTTTGCACTTCCTAACAAAGAAAGGAAGCATTTTAGCAAGACTACAGTAAATTAGAATAAAATAAAAAAAGCAAGAGATGTGCATTACGTGTATAAGTAAAGATTAATTGGTCTTTCATCATTCTTGTGCCTTTGAGAATAATAGGAAATGTCGTTTTTCAACTGTATGTAAAATGCAAATGATCTAAATTGTACATTCAACGTTCACATTTTGAATGGAAAACAAGCTCCCAATGGTCGCTTCGACATTGTAGTAATCATGTACGCTAATCTCATGATTTTGATCGGTTTGTCGTGACTTTAAGGCAGCAAAAACAAGATATTGGACTTATTGTCTATTGAGATCTTGTTTTCCCTCATCTTTCTCTCCTCTGCTTTGCCTCTCTTTCACTTCTCTGTTGATCTAGAAATGGCCTCTGCGAAGCATGGTGTGTGAGGATTCTACCCCCCACCGCTGTCTTGTGTCTCAGGCTTGTGTTTCTAGTTACTGTTGCTAAGTGGGGCCAAGGGCCTCTATGTATTTTGCGAACGTAGCGAGAGAGAGAGACACATACACAGAGGACAGAGTACATTTGCGATCAGCAATTAGCATTTTGGCAACTACTGCATCCACTAAACAAGCCCAGGGGCCCTTAAAATCTTGGAGTTTGTTCCTGTATAGCCTTTACACCACGTACACACACGCACACACTCACACACACACAGACACCAGTTCACCTTTGTACTGAACATTCAAATCAGCAGTGAGCACAGAACATTCTCTGTGTGCCTTTCAAACCTAAGAACATGTCGGTGATGTTGGAGCCATAGCCTGTCGATTAGTTTAGTGGGGGGTTAAAACCCCAAATACGAGGATCCCCTTGCAAGTGGAGTTATGCATCTTGGTTTTTATTGTATGTTTAAAAACGAATTTATATATTTTGTGAAAAATGTGATATCATGGAGATATAATTTATTTTCTCCCCAAATGTTGTGTTAAATGATTGGCTTCTAAATTGTTATTTTGTTAAAGGTCCCGTTCTTCGTGTTTTTTGAAGCTTTGATTGTGTTTACAGTGTGCAATATAACATGTGTTCATGTTTCGTGTATAAAAAAAAAAAACTGTATTTTTAACACAATTTACTCATCTGTACACCGCTGTTTTCACTGTCCTAAAAACGGGTTGATGAGTTCCTTGTTCTATGAAGTCCCTCCTTCAGAAATATATAATGAGTTCTGATTGTGCCAGCGGTTCCCGTGTTGGGATTTGACCGCAGTTTAGCGAACGTGTCATGGTTCCTGTGTTGTGATTCGACAGCAGCTTAGCGCACGTGGAAAGGTCACGCCTCTTAACGGGGTGATGTATGCGCTCAATGATCTCTACAGCGTCCCTGGGAAAGCCAAACAAAGGTGATTTGACTCCGGGATGAAAATAACAGCGTCTCGACGACATGGCGACAAACGCAACACTTCCTTTTCTCTTTACGCGACACGTCCTCTTCTCCACGTGGGACAGCAACAAGACCACGCCCCCTTTTTGCGCGTAGTCTTGTGGGCGGAGGTTAGTCTGTTCTACTGTTCTATCGACGTCATTTATGAAGGAAGTACCAGGATGTAGTCCAAGCCAGCCGTTCGCTGTAGGCTTTGAAAGGGAACTTCTGTTAAATAAAATATCTCGCTTGGCATTGAACTTTGAGCTTTATAATTTTACAGGTATTATTTATGCTTTAACAGCAACATTACACACTAACTAAAGTTTGAACAGTGGGATCACGAAGAACGGGACCTTTAAATGAAATTGACAAATAGTAAATTGTTAAAAGATTATCTGTAAAATATTTTATTTTTGATAGTTGATGGTGTATGTAATATTTATATTTTTATTATATTATTTGACAGTATACTTAAACATTTGATTTATTATTTTAATATTAAAATATTACTTTTATTTAAAATTGTCTCTCTTTCTCACAGCCTCGTTGAATTAAAGACTGAATATAAACATACTGTAACATTTTTTTTAATAGAAAACTGCTGGGTGTTGTGGGTGGTTGCCAAGGCATTACTGCATAGTTGCTAGGGTGTTCACATCAAAAGAGCCTTCCCCTCATGTCTCTATAGCATTCCAGTTTGTTAGATTTTCACTCGTTTTATCGTCGCAAAATTGTGAGCTATGGGTTTGATTCCCAGTAAATGCATGAACTGATCAAATGCAATGCAAGTCGCTTTAGATAAAAACGTCTGCCTAATGCAGGGGTCTCCAAACTCGGTCCTGGAGGGCGACTGTCCTGCAGAGTTTAGCTCCAACCCCAAACAAACAAACCTGAACCAGCTAATCAGTGTCTTATTAGGGGCCTAGCAAGACACTGATTAGCTGGTTCAGGTGTATTTATTTGGGGTTGGAGCTAAACTATGCAGGACAGTGGCCCTCCAGGACCGAGTTTGGAGACCCCTGGCCTAATGCATACATGTAAATGTACAAAAAAAAAAAAGGCCAAGTGCGATGATTCCTAACATCTCCCTCTTTCTGTCTCTTCAGGTCTACACACAACGAGATGGAGAAGAACAGGTATGTCCATATAACCTTCATGTTATTGTCACAGTTGTTAGTTTTTATCTGTAAACTTGCAGGATTATACCTCATTACATCCTTACTGATTAGATTAAGATTACACTTCTGTAATTGAAAGCTAAACGACCAGGGAATGTGACTGAATGCCTCATTTCAGTCTTTTTGGAGCCGTTTCTTTTCACGTGTGTCCACTAGAACCCTGATATTGCTTAGTATTAAGGTCAGTCAATCGACTGATGTATCCATTCAGCTTTGACCTAGAGATAAACCTTCAATATATGGGTGACCTGAAATTTTGAACGTGAAAGATCTCGCTAATGAACCAGGCTTAACGTCTTAGTCCCCAGTGCAACAGTGGTTTGGGTAACACATGTGCACTGAGCTCAGATTGCCAAACGAATTGAATAATACATGCCGTCAGGCTTAGCAATGAGCTAAACCAGGGTGTCTGGACTTTGACTTTACACTGCTAACAATGCACACAGCTTAAGTTGCACTCCCCTCCCATTCGTGCCTAGGAAAGTGTGTCTCTTTCTGCATACATCAGACCAAAGCTCTGAGGTCACAGGGCTCTGGACAACTGATCTGCTATTCATTTCTGAAGAGCGGCTTTCATCTACTGTTTAGAAAAATCCAACCAAAGAAGGAAAACGAGGCTCCCCACGTCTCTGCTTTTGTTTCACACTGGCTCAAAATGGAGTCCAGGGCTGATATTCATAAAGCAACTTGAGTGGGAGTGCATTTGTGATGCTGATTTGAATAAATGTCCACCATGTCTGTTGTGAGACCAGCACAGCTGTGTTGTGATGATTCATGTGGCCATGAACCTCTCTGGTTAAAAAAAATATATCAAGGCTAGTACTGTGGCCTAGTAGTTAGCGCATGTCAATCGACATTAAAGGGATAGATCACCCAAAAAAGAAAATGTATTAATTGCTCATCCTCATATCGTTCCAAACCCGTAAAACTTTTGATCATCTCCGGCGCACGAATTAAGATCTTTTTAATGAAATCTGAGAGCTTTCTGTCCCTCCATAAACAGCTACACAATTACCAATTTTGACACTTTGACACACAAGTTCATAAAGAGATCGTAAAACGAATCCTTAGTCCAATTTTTTCTGAAGAGACTTGATCGCTTTATATGATGAACAGATTGAATTTAGGCTTTTATTCACATATAAACATTCATAAGCTCACATATCAGTTATGGTAAATGGAAGCTCAAGCATGTGTGCTTGATGTGCGAGGTTCATTCTCATGTTATGCAGCACGTTTGATCTTCCTCAAGAACCAATGAGGTTCATTCTCATGTTATGCAGCACGTTTGATCTTCCTCAAGAACCAATGAGGTTCATTCTCATGTTATGCAGCACGTTTGAGCTTCCTCAAGAACCAATGAGGTTCATTCTCATGTTATGCAGCACGTTTGATCTTCCTCAAGAACCAATGAGGTTCATTCTCATGTTATGCAGCACGTTTGAGCTTCCTCAAGAACCAATGAGGTTCATTCTCATGTTATGCAGCACTTTTGAGCTTCCTCAAGAACCAATGAGGTTCATTCTCGTGTTATGCAGCACGTTTGAGCTTCTGCAAGAACCAATGAGGTTCATTCTCATGTTATGCAGCACGTTTGAGCTTCAGCAAGAACCAATGAGGTTCATTCTCATGTTATGCAGCACGTTTGAGCTTCAGCAAGAACCAATGAGGTTAATTCTCATGTTAACGCAGCACGTTTGAGCTTCCGCAAGAACCAATGAGGTTTGTTCACACGTGTCAAGCTGGTTCGGTTGAACTTCTGTTTATATGTGAATAAAATCCTAAATTCAATCTGTTCATCGTATAAAATGATCAAGTCGCTTCAGAAAATTTGGACTAAACCGCTCAATTCATATGGATTAGTTTCACAACATTTTTGAAGCGTCAAAGTGGTAGTAGTGTAGCTGTCAAAGGAGGGACAGAGAGCTCTCAGATTTCATCAAAAATATCTTAATTTGTGTTCCGAAGATGAAAGAAAGTCTTACGAGTTTGGAATGGCATGATGGTGAGAGATAATTAATGAGAGACAATTGATGACAGAATTTTCATTTTTGGGGGAATTATCACTTTAAGCCCTGGCGCTTGTGTGGTTGATCTGGCTCTTTCCAGATTCCATTTCCACTGTTTCTCTCCTACTTGATTAGGACTTTATTTATTTTATTTTATTTCATTATGATTTTCTCCCATCTAAGTACGTACTAACCAGGCCCAACCCTACAAGATCGGACAAGATCAGGCATGCTCAGGGTGGTACGAGCGTAAGCTATTATGATTTTCAATTATTTTTGTAATACTTTTATTTATTTAATGTATGTGTGAATTAATTACTATGAATTCATTTGTCATTACATCAAATCTAGTTTGTGATGCCATAAATAAGATGAATTAAATTACATTGGATGTTTAGAAATGTTGTCTAAAAGTAAGGAGTAACTAGAAGTAAAACGTATAAACAAATAATATTTCTAGACAGCTTATGTTGTAACAGTTACGTAATTTTTCAAGTACTGTCTGTACTGTGATTGGTTAGCAGATATACAATACTGTTCAAAATGAATACATTAATTCAGAAAGGATGCATTAAAATGATCAAAACTGAAAAACGTATCATGGTTTCCACAAAAATGTTAAGGCAACACAGTGATTATAATAAGAAATGTTTCTTGAGTACCAAATCACTGATTTAAAAGTAATTCTGAAGGATCATTTAATGTCCATTTAATAAAATTTCATTTTAAAATATATTCAAATAGAAAAGTTATTTTAAATTGTAATAATATTTCACTATATATTTTTTTCCCCTGTATTATTGATCAAATAAACAGCCTTGGTGAGCACAAAAGAAAGAATAAAAAATCTTACAGACCCCAATTTTTTGACCACTACTGTACCAGATCTATTTCGTGGGTTAACAGTATATGATATATGATTTCCCTGTATACGAGTTTGATTCCTTCTTCATTCAGATATTTTTTTTCACCCATGTTATTGTCCTCCAAATGAAAATCTCTGAATGTTTGTGAAAAGTTGAGCAGTTTTGTTTGCATCTGTTTTATAGTTTATCATGGTGGCATTTAAATAAAAAAGCTGTTGTGAAAGTTAAAATCTTACCTGGAATGCCCTCAGAAAACCTGGGGCGTCATATAAAATGTCACACACCTGTATCATGTGAAACTGTTACATTTGTCCCAGTGACCTCAATGTCACACATGGCATGCATTTTCACCCTGCACCAGTTATGGGCATAATGTCATACACGCTCACCCTATAGGCAGAGCGAAAGGCTGTTTTTTTATAGTTTAACAGTGCAGGGTTGCCTTAGAGAATACGCAAACTACTGTTGTTAACAATGTTCTTTTTGTCAACAGGAACCGCAATAGCAGACACACACCATCTCAAACATAAGCACAGGTTAAATTAGCTTGCGAGGCAGTGTGTTTGTTCTCAAGATGGACTTCGCATACCCGTGGCCTGTTTGTCTTGAGAGAGGGTTTAGATCTGTAACCTGAGCTCCAGGCCACCACACATGCCTTGGCATGTACCGTTCTCCAGTAAGGTTAAGACAATTACTTAGAGGTCAGAAGCCAAAGGCTAGGAGAGGATGGTGATTTACGCTAAAAGTCATATGGACCTGTTTAAAGGATCATGGTAGAACAGATATATGTGTCCCACAGAACTGGGGTGGTCTTTTTTGTATTGGGACACAGCATGCTTTGACTGTGGACCGGGAATATCCTGTTCCATATAAAATATAATTCAAAAGCTTGGGGTCGCTGAGATGTAAAAAAAAAATGTATGCTCACCAATGCTGTATTTATTTTATCAAGATTCAGCAAAACCGTAATATAGCTGAATTTTCTTAGTGTCACATAACCCTTCAGAAATTATTCTAATATGCTTATTTGGTGCTCAAGAAACATTTCTTATTATTACCAATGTTGAAAACAGTTTTGCTGCTTAGTATTTTTGTGAAACCCAATTTTTCAGTATTCTTTTATTTAACATAAAGTTCAAAGTTTAATGCGTCCTTGGCAAATAAAAGTATTGATATCTTAAATATATTTACACTATATTGGCAAACGTTTTGGGATGTCTGCTTTTACATGTACATGAACTTTAATGACATCCCATTCTTAATCTGTAGGGTTTAATATGGAGTTGCAGCTATAACAGCTTCAACTCTTCTGGGAAGGCTTTCCAGAAGGTTTAGGAGTGTGTTTATGGGAATTTTTGATCATTCTTCTAGAAGCGCATTTGTGATGTCAGGCACTGATGTGGGACGAGAAGGCCTGGCTCGCAGTCTCCGCTCTAATTCATCCCAAAGGTGTTCTATCAGATTGAGGGCAGGACTGTGCAGGCCAGTCAAGTTCCTCCACACCAAACTCACTCATCCATGTCTTTATGGACCTTGCTTTGTGCACTGGTGCGCAGTCATGTTGGAACAGGAAGGGGCCATTCCCAGAAAGTTGGGTGCATGAAATTGTCCAAAATGTCTTGGTATGCTGAATAATTAAGAGTTCCTTTCACTGGAACTAAGGGCAGAGGTGGACAAAGTACGCAACTCTATTACTTGAGTAAAAGTAAAAGTACTACTGGTAAAATATTACTCCGTTACAAGTGAAAGTTCTAAAAACAGATTTTTACTTAAGTAAAAGTACAGAAGTATTTGTTTTTAAAAGTACTTAAGTATCAAAAGTACATTTCCTTTTTTATGTCAATGCATTATTTTATTATTGTTGTATAAATGCACATTATGCCACCAATGTGGTTTAAGCCAGTCAGTGATGCTCCATCCGACATGCTAGCATACGGCTACCTTAAACTCATTTCTTTACATTTGTATAGAGCGTTGTAACTTTTAGACAAGTATTGAAATGTTGAATTTCTTGTATAAAAGTTACAAAGCTCTTTACAAAGCTGCTGTCACTTTAAGGCTGAATGCACAGATCCTATACATGATACGCATCCAATATTCTCCCAACTGTTTACTCTTCTCTTTCTCCCAGACATTTACATTTTTTAACATTTTATGAGACATGCATCAAAGTGTATGCCAACTAAACTAATCTTTAATCTTTTGAGAAAACTGAAACATACTTTTTAAGTATGGCCATGGCCACACACTGCACCGAGGAACCGTCTTCTTCCATTTTGCTGTAAACTGATCATTGTTAAAAAAAATGTTGGGAAACTTCACATGACCCTATACCAGAGTGCTTACTGATAGGCTGTCTGAAAAAAAAGAAAACAAAAGAAAAAAAAAATACCTTTAACCAAGACAAACATCATCCACTGACTTTTAAAGCTGCTATAGAAACGACTTTCGACTTTGAGGACCTTGATAGAAATGTAGTGGAGTAAAAAGTACAATATTTGTCTTTCAAATGTATTGAGGTTAAAGTAAAAGTATCCCTAAAAAATAGTACTCCAGTAAAGTACAGATACTCAAAAAGTGTACTTAAGTACAGTACTCAAGTAAATGTACTTAGTTACCGTCCACCTCTGACTAAGGGGCCAAGCACAACCCCACACCATAATTTTACACTTGGCACAATGCAGTCAGGCAAGTACCGTTCTCCTGGCAACTGCCAAACCCAGACTCATCCATCGGATAGCCAGACGGAAGATTCGTCGCTCCAGAAAACACGTCTCCACTTCTCTAGAGTCCAGTGGAGGCGTGCTTTACACCACTGCATCTAATGCTTTACATTGCACTTGTTAATGCAAGGCTTGGATGCCGCTGCTCAGCCATGGAAACCCATTCCATGAAGCTCTCTATGCACTGCTCTTGATCTAATCTGAAGGCCACACAAAGTTTGGAGGTCTGTAGCTACTGACTCTGCAGAAAGTTCTGCACTAAACTCTATGAGTTTGCGTGGCCTATCACTTTGTGGCTGTTGTCACCAATTACTTCCACTTTGTTATAATACCACTAACAGTTGGCCGTTGAATATTTAATAGTGAGGAAATTTCATGAATGGACGTATTGCACAGGGGGCAACCTATCATCACAGTACCACGCTTGAATTCACTGATGGCCTGAGAGCGACCCATTCTTTCACAGATGTTTGTAGAAGCGTCTGCATGCCTATGTGTTTGATTTTATACACCTATGGCCATGGAAGTGATTGGAACACCTGAATTCAATAATTTGGACCAATACTTTCGGCAATATATTGTATATCTTAAAGGTCCCGTTCTTCGTGATCCCACTGTTCAAACTTTAGTTAGTGTGTAATGTTGCTGTTAGAGCATAAATAATACCTGTAAAATTATAAAGCTCAAAGTTCAATGCCAAGAGAGATATTTTATTTAACAGAAGTTCCCTTTCAAAGCCTACAGCGAATGGCTGGCTTGGACTACATCCTGGTACTTCCTTCATAAATGACGTCGATAGAACAGACTAACCTCCGCCCACAAGACTATGCGAAAAAAGGGGGCGTGGTCTTGTTGCTGTCCCACGTGGAGAAGAGGACGTGTCGCGTGGAGAAAAGGAAGTGTTGCGTTTGACTGTGTTTGTCGCCATGTCATCGAGACGCTGTTACTTTCATCCCGGAGTCAAATCACCTTTGTTTGGCTTTCCCAGGGACGCTGAAGAGATCATTAAGCGCGCATATATCTCCCGTTAAGAGGCGTGACCTTTCCACGTGCGCTAAGCTGCTGTCGAATCACAACACAGGACCGTGCTACGTTCGCTAAGCTGCTGTCAAATCAAAACACGGGAACCGCTGGCACAATCAGAACTCGTTACGTATTTCTGAAGGAGGGACTTCATAGAATAAAGGAAGTCATCAGCCGTTTTTAGGAGAGTGAAAACAGCGGTATACAGATAAGTAAATTGTGTGAAAAATACTGTTTTTTTTTTTACACGCGAAACATGAACACATGTTATATTGCACACTGTAAACACAATCAAAGCTTTAAAAAGACACGAAGAACGGGACCTTTAATGACCCTAAACTTTTAAACGGTAGTGTACAATGAAAGAAAACGGATGAGAACGAGAAACGAATCTGCATGTATTGTGACTGACCCTGTGACAGCAACACCCATTGTGTGTAAATGGCAGACGGCACACGTAGCCTGTATTTGCTTAACAAACACCAGGCCACTTAGGTTATGTCACCACTTTGGTGGCAAATTCTGAAGTTATGTAATAGTATTCCTGACCTTCGGACCACTTAACCTTGCACTGAATGAAAGCGACAAGCTGTGGTGCAAACATTACCCTTTGTCTGGGTGTGTTCTCCAGCGCATGTTTATGTATGTGTGTTGCTGGAGAGGCAGGTGTACACACAACCTGTCCTTTGGCAGTATATGGCATCATTTACCCTGTGTTTGCACATTCATTTGAATAATTTGCTTTAAACTGGCCTTGAACTGCAGCAGCAACATTTTAAGAGAAAAGCAATTGACCACTAATTCACTGTTTTTTGTATTATCGTGTATTATAGTGTGTGTTAAAGGAGCACTCCAATTGTTTTGAAAATAGGCTCATTTTCCAACTCCTCTAGAGTTAAACAGTTGAATTTTACCATTTTCGAATCTATTCAGCCGATCTCCGGGTCTAGCGGTAACACTTTTAGCATAGATGAGCATCTCGCTCAAAAATGACCAAAGAGTTTCGATATTTTTCCTATTTAAAACTTGACTCTTCTGTAGTTACATCGTGTACTAAGACCGAGAAGTCTTTACGAGAAGCTGGATCCAGACTGGAGCTGACTGACTCTCTAGTTACGTCGGGATGGGCATCCCGAGATAAAGCAGAACAGAAAAATAATTAGCGAAGCTGCTGTTCAAAGCATTAAGCAAAGAAAATCATGTCCACTGATATAACTGGAGTACAAGGTTATGAGATGCATCATGTGAATGCCTGGCTAGAGAGATCCGTCTTTAATCTAGATTTAGTGAGTCTGAGCCCCGAACATTATTAGGAAGGCTATTCCATAGTTTAGGTGCCAAAAATGAAAACGTTCTTCCTCCTTTAGTGGACTTAGATATCCTAGGTATTAGCAGAAGCCCAGAGTTTAATGATCTTAAAGATCGTGATGGGTTATAAGGCGATAGAAGATCAGTTAAATACACAGGAGCAAAACCATTTAGGGCCTTTAGGTCAGTAGCAATACTTTATAATTGATACAAAACTTAATAGGTAATCAGTGTAGAGATGTTAGAATTGGAGTTATGTGATCATATATTTTCTTGACCTAGTAAGAACTCTAGCAGCTGCATTTCGGACTAATTGTAGCTTGTTTATTGATGACAGGACAGCCAGCTAGTAATGCATTACAGTAATCTAGTCTAGAGGTCATAAATGCATGAACTAACTTTTCTGCATCAGAGGCAGATAGCATGGTCCGTAGCTTAGCAATGTTTCTGAGGTGGAAGAAGGCTGTTTTTGTAGTATTTGAAATATAATTTTCTTAGACAAGACAAGTTACTGTCTAATATAACACCCAGGTCTTTTACTGTAGCGGATGAAGTAACAGTACATCCATTTAAGTGCAAATTATATTCTAAGAGATTCTGTGTACAGGTTTTTGGTTCAATATTTATCAGGTATATTTTACAAATATTTTATTTTTCAGTCTTATCTGAATTTAATTGGAGAAAATTACAGGCCATCCAATATTTTATCTTTAACACACTCAGCTTGGATAATTTAGAGATTTCATCTGGTCGTGCTGAAATATATAACTGAGTATCATCTGCAAATAATTCCATGTTTTCTTATAATATTACCAAGGGGCAGCATATATATTGAGAATAGCAGAGGGCCTAACACAGATCCTTGCGGCACTCCATTATTTACAGATGTTATGTGGCAGCAAAGTTCCTTGATTATAGAAAATCGAAACTTTTTATTTTCCATCGGTCTTGGTACACGATGTAACTACAGAAGAGTCAAGTTTTTTATTAGGAAAAATATTGAAATTCTTTGGTCATTTTTGAGCGAGATGCTAACGGTCTAATCAGATTCAACAATCTATGCTAAGCTATGCAAAAAGTGCTACCACCAGACCCGGAGATCAGCCTATTTTCAAAAAAAGTGGAGTTTCTTTTAACTGGAATTATGTTTTTTTTGTAGGTTATGAATCTTGTTGCTATAAGGTCAGAAAAGTGTTTTAGTTTTTTTTCACAGTAATTTGTTTGTGACCACAAAATTTGCATGATGATCTCAACATTTGCATATGGCAAAATGACACATTTCATTTCATCCTCTGTTATATGCTCTATATTTAAATTATTATATGCTTAACTATAGTGGCTTACAAAGAGCTGCCCACAGCCAACACACTTATCTGCTGGCAGAACACGCATTGCTAACATGCAGACGTTCATATGCAGTCGCTGAGCAGCAGCAGTAAAATAGTTGGGTTGTGACCCACACCTCCATACAAATACAGCAGCAAAGCAAAGCAGTCTGCAGTTTCTGGCAGGTTGCATAACAGGTCATGTGGCTGCTGGCACCTATCATCACCACACCCCAGCAGCTGTGAATCCCGTAGACACGCACAAGAAATGAAGGAAGTTAAAGTAGAGTTCGGTTGAATAAATGTAATGATCCTTATTTAAATAACAGGTTTATTCATACCATTAAATGTGAATAATATTTTGATGTTATGTTCATGGGCTTATTCACTGGAATGTTAGGCATTTCACATTATAAGGGGACCTATTATGCCCTTTTTCAAAGTCTTAATTGTTTTTTGGGGGTCTACTCGGATATGTTTTCATGCTTGAATATTCAAAAAAACATATTTTACATTGTTGCAGCACCTCTCTTCCCACTCTGTCAATAACACTCTGTTTACTCTATGAAGCCCCTCCTTCTGAAAAGCACAATATGCTCTGATTGGTCAGCTGCAGCTGGACAAGTGTGTTTTGATTGGTCAACCACTTCAAGCGTGTTTCAGAAATGTCACGTCCCTTACCATAACTGCAAGTTTCAACCAAGCTCATCATACGGCTAATTTTGCCCTTCATGACAACTGTGATGGGGGTGAATTTTTTTATAACTCATTTGTTTACATTATATAAAGTTCTGCATAATTAAGGGGGTGGCCACTTCGAGTGACAGGTGGATAGCCATTTATCTGCTGTCTGTTAGTCATCGTGTCACTTAAGCTCCGCCCACGTCCCACCTTTTTGCCCATTTTCTGTTATCCGGGAGTGACGCGCGATGTCCATACTACGGCCATCTCGTCCATA
The DNA here is from genome assembly GCA_023566225.1 of Romanogobio albipinnatus. NCBI lineage: Eukaryota > Metazoa > Chordata > Actinopteri > Cypriniformes > Gobionidae > Romanogobio > Romanogobio albipinnatus. Next base: position 11,761,523 of record CM042242.1, on the reverse strand, counting down.
CTTTAAGCTTCAGAACGGCTCATCAGAATCCTATGGGTGACGTCACGGACACTACGTCCATATTTTTTTTACAGTCTATGGTTTCAACACCCTACTAGCTCAACTAAACCAGGCCTCGTCCCCCCCATTTTAATTTAAAAAGCGTAATATGACCTCCTTTAAAACAATGGTATATCCAACATTTATTCCCCAAATCTGTATTTCTTCTGTTCAACAGATTAGTTTGGTGCTTGTTTTTTTGCCCCCATGCAGTTATAATGAACAGGAACTGAAGCTTTCAAGCTTCAAAAATGACACCGATGCATAGACGTATGATAAAACTAGTCGGTGTGATTCATACACTATATTCCAAGACTTTTGAATACCTTTATGTGAGGAACAAACTGAAACGTGTTAACTTTGCAGATCGTACTCACATTCTTCTTATTTTTATGATTCATGTTGTTTGCTACTGCTTATTAAATGAAGTTGCATTGCTTTTATGACTCACTCTCTTTTTCTCTTTTCCTCCCGTCAACCACTCAGGAGGGCACATTTACGACTTTGTTTGGAACGCTTGAAATCCCTCGTGCCCTTAGGACCAGATTCAAACAGGCACACAACCCTCAGCCTACTTATGAGGGCTAAGGAACACATCAAGGTATGTGCCAATGTCCCCTTGATAGTTAATATTGTTTGGTGGTATGAAAGCACAAGACTATTCTCAGTAGACCAAAATGCAGTGATCTGATATTAAAGCAGCAAGTCACAAGAGGCAGTTACTGAGATTTTGCCACGGTTAAGTGGTGTTGTTAGACATGACGCTGAACTGCTTAAAATGTCCTGTGAGCTTAAACCCCCAATGCTTAACAGGGTTTTTCCTGGGTCAAAAATGGTATTTGGTGGTGGCGGACGAACACGGTCATCCACACACACAGTAATCTACCCATATGAACTGCAAGCCCAGTACTGACAATAAATCCAAAATAAATGCAAAGAAACAGGGTTCCTACACAGTTGGGAAAAGTTTAGAATTTGATTTGAGTAATTTTCCATGTCTGGAAAAGTATGGGGCGGGGAAAAACAGTCTGGAAACACAAATATTTTTCCATACTCTCCCCTATTGAGTTTTAAAAAATATAAAACGTCTCTGTTACGTATGGTAACCTTTGTTCCCTGAAGGAGGGGCCGGAGACGCCACGTCGGCCGTAACCAACAAATTGGGCTCACTCTAGGGAGATCAATCCCAGTTCGGCGGTCACATGATGTAGTAGTGACCTACTGAAAGGGTCTCGGTTACGTATTGTAACCCATGTTCCCTAAAGGAGGGAATGACGTGACGTAGTAGTGACCGACTGAAAGGGAATTAAGAATTTATTTAAAAAAATAAATGTATCATACAAGCAGATTGATTTTATGGCAAAAAATTTTGTGATAGCTTAGTGATTTTCAAACACTGAATGAATTAAAGGCGCACTTTTTCATTACACAAAACTGCCAAATGTCAATATATGCAGGTCACTTTGAGAAAACCAATGAAAAAACATATTTACAGATTATTGTACTATATACCAAATATAATGCTCTATGAACTATTAATGTTAAATACAGTCTGAAAAATTGTTTGGAAATTTGGCTTTCCCTGGCTTTAACTTCTGAATAAAAGTATAAATTTATTTTAAAAACATCTTACTGACCTCAAACGTTTGAATGGTAGTGTAAATACAGAATTCAGCTGATACGCAGTCACACGTGTATGTAAATCGGCTATTTTATAATGCCAGTTATCCATTCTGTGTCTTTGCAGAGGTTGGAAGATGGCGAGCGGAAGGCCCAGCACACTTTAGACCAGCTGCAAAGAGAACAAAGGCACCTGCGCAGACGCCTGGAGCAGCTGGGTGTGGAGCGCACCCGCATGGACAGCCTGGGCTCTACCATCTCTTCGGACAAATCCGACTCCGACCAAGGTATATACTCACGGTTATGGTCAACAAGGGTCTTAAAGTCTGAAGCCTTGTTCATGCTGTCAGTCCAAATCCGATTTTTTTTTTGTGCACGAACAGCAAAAAAATCACATGAAATTCCTATTTTTACAAATCCATTTCAAGCTACATTCATATGTGGTTTTCACTTTCCAGGGTTCACATGAGTCCTTGAAAGTTTAGAAAATCTGAAAAAAAATCAAGGCCCTGGAAAGTTTTTTGAAAATAAACATACATAGATACAGGTCCTTGAACGTGCGTGCATTTATTTCGTGCAAGAAGTTTTCTGGAAAAGAATTCATATTATTCCCTCGGTTACACGTAACACGATGTAACCTTGGTCTCACTTGAAATTAAGTGTCCCCACATTAAGTCCTAAAATTTGAGGGTATTGGACCTGGAAAGTCCTTGAATTTGAAGTTATCCAAAGCCCATGAATTTGATTTGTGAATCAAACTCTAGTTTGGACCAAAGATTCAATCCAATTTCTCACATGACATCACGTACGAGTTATAGTCACATATGTTTTTAAGGATAAAACCACAGTTCTAAAGAATGAAACAAATAAGTAGATATTGCTTAGAGTATTTTTACAGCATTATTACAATAAAGGGATAGTTCACCCAATAATGGCAATTCCGATATTTTAATGAAATTTTGGTAACAATTTACAATGAGGTTGTATCAGTTAACATTAATTAACGCATTAGTTAACATGAACTAACCATGAACAACACCTCTGTTCAGCATTAGTTAATCTTTGTTAACGTTGGTTCATAAACATCCAGCTGTTCATGGTTTGTTCATGTTAGTTCACGGTGCATTAACTAATGTTAGCAAGATTTTAATAATGCATTAGTAAATGTTGAAATTAACATTAACAAAGATAAATAAATGATGTTTTATAAAAAAGTTCGGGAGGAGCACGTTCAGATAATTGACACAGGTGGAGAGCAATCAGCTAATCATCAATAAGAGGTACATATACACGCAGCAGTCTTACCTCTGTTCATTGACAGTTTGCCAGCATCCCTCCACCACCCCTTCTCCACACTTTTATTCATTAACCACTTACCTACACGGGGGGGTACTTTGGGTTGGGGCCAAATTCCGAGCTCGAAGCCCTCCCCCCGGACAGCACGACAAATACGCATTTAAATTACTCTCCATAAATTATATGTAAGTATGAACTCGTGAAATGCTTTATAAGTGCAGCTCATTAATAGTTCACGTTAACTAATGTAGTTAATTAATATTAACTAATGAATCCTATTGTAAAGTGTTACTGAAATTGTAGTGATTTCTGTCCCTCCGTTGACAGCTACGCAACTACCACTTTTGTTGCTTGAAAATGTTCATAAAGAGATCGTAAAACTAACCCATATAAATTGAGCGATTTAGTCCAAATTTTCTGAAGACACCACTTTAAATGAGGAACAGATTTGTCATTTTTGGGTGAACTAGGCCTTTAAACATTAGATCTAAGACTGTAATTTAAGGCATTTTGATAAATTTTTCCTCGTGATTTCAGTATTTGTAGTGGTCAACTAATATGGGATTTTCAGTGGCCAGAGCTAATAATCTCAAAATTGCAACATACCAGCCAACTAAATGGTGTGGTTGTTATATTAGTATATGAGTACATTTATTATGACAGATGTGGGCACACCTGCATGATGGAAAAAAGGTTGCAATTGCAAATCATTACAAACTGAAATCCACATTCTGAAATATTAGGCAAGGTGAATTTATTTCATACACAATGTAATTCAAAGTACTTTACATAACAAAATCAAATAATAATCCAAAGTAGCAATTGATGAAAAATTTATTTAAACTGTTTTAAAAATAAATAGATAAATAAGTTAAATAACAAAGCAGACACAAATACAAATGGGAAAATTGCCAACAGACTACACAAAGTCAAACAAATGTTGATGGATGGCGAATGTAAAGCTATAGAACAAACTGTTTGACTGAAACATTTACATTTAGTACGCATTAAACAGAATCTGAGAAGAAATTGTATTCCTTTATTTATTTAATAATTTAAAAAGAAATCTTGTTTTTATGCATTTGTCACATTGTCATACATGCATTATTTACCTTGACCACGGCAGAGTCAAATAGGTACGATCCATTTGAGGCTTCGAAGAACACTTTAAAAATACCCAGAAGCCCATTGCTTTTGAAAGGTTTTTATTTATTTATTTTTTTTAGTGGTAATGCTTCTACCTAGAACCACTTGTCATTTACTGACTGTACACTCCCATACACCATCACATACAAGATTCAGGTTCGCTTGCAGACACACAGTGGAAGTTTGATGATTGCACAGGAAGCTCACATGGTTTTTCTCAGAATTCAGACAAATAATTGTCTTGGAGGGATTTTGTAAATGCTGTGGCCTGTCCTACAAACAGATGGCACATAGACAGACTGTAGCATGCAGCACCAAGATGAATGCTTTAACACCTTAATTGGAATGTTGCCATGGAGATAATGGGCCAGAATGACTAAACGTAGCACACTTCAAAATGCACATGAGAATGCTATAACCTTAATAACGATCGATTGAAAACAAGCCTTAAACGAAATAACAGCGCTCACCATGTAATTTTCATGTATTTATAAATGATGTGCATGTGAATAGATTTTTTTTTTAACATTTAAAGGAACAAATGCAGCATAAAACTGGGTGAGTGTACCAAGGAAAATTTGGCAGATGATGTTAATATGAATGTTTGTTAGACAAGCTGAATGACACATCAGAGCAAAGCTAGAGCGCTCCCTTTATGCAAGTGTGCACTGTTGACTGCTTCATTGATTATAGCGTGATCAATCTTGTTTGTCGTGTCAAACCACTTGCTTGCAGTGTAGACATACTGTCAGACATCTGTGTTAGCATCTTCCATCAAACCTTTGTGGTTTGTGTTATTGTCTAAGCAAAATGTCTTTGTGTTTTTACCTTTACATTTAGCCTAGAGCTGCATAACAACTATTGTGATAATCCATTAACCTATTGATTACAGAAAATAAAATGTCTTTTTATTAAAATATTTTGTTGGGAATTACTAAATTATGAATAATAAATAATAAAGAAAAACAACAGCTAATTGCTTCGATTAAGTGTATATAATATAATAATATCATATAATTGTTTTGATAAATAGTATAAATTATATATTTTTAATAATACATAAATTATAATGTAATTATTAACATAAATATAGTTAATATAAAACGATCTTGTGCTTGGATTCAAACACCTTTGTAATTAATGTTTTTTTCCCCCACAGAAATGCATTTTTTGTTGTTTATTTAAATTATATTGTATATATTACATGCAGTTTACATACACAGTTTTATTAGGGCTTTTGATTCATATATCTGCAATGAACTACTGACAAAGAAGGGAATATATGCCAAAAAATCCTACTATAAATTATTTAAAAATATATATAATATAATATATAATGATAATATAAAATGTAAAATAAAATTATCTTTTGCTTGGATTTCAACAACGCATTTTTTCCACTATTGTATAGTGAAGTCACTTATAGCGCATCCCTCTGCATGGTGCAAAGACTACTAGCACCATGCTCTGCCAGTTTTTATAGGGCCGTTTTTTTGTGACCAGTTATTTTTTATTGGTTTTACATAATGAAGATCTCTTAGAAAAAAAACTCTGACCCTTCTGTCACCCCTTCAGCAACTACGGATATAGATAAAGCCAAACAATCCTAAGAATTTCTTTCTCGTGTTTGCTTTGCAGAAGAGGTGGACGTTGACGTGGAAGGAACAGACTATCTGCTTGGAGACCTGGAGTGGAGCACCAGCAGCGTAAGCGACTCGGACGAGCGGGGGAGCTTGCGCAGTAGCTGCAGCGATGAAGGCTATTCCAGTGCCAGTCTCCGTCGCCTCGCCAACACTCAGGAGAAGAGCCCAGCACTGGGCTGCAGTCTATAAGAGCACAGATCGCCCCGGTTCCTCAGCCACTCGTCTCCCAACACTTCAACCTGAACCTCCAATCACCTTCAGCCAGGTTCTCCTCTAATACTTGAACAGTGTTGTCTCCTTTGTGACCGAAACAACGAAAAGGTCTTTCCCTTGCTCTGAAAAATCCAGTCTAGATGTGCATGTGTGAGTCAAGAGGAGGAAGCACGTAAAAAAGTATTGGAATTCGGATGTGCCGCCCACCAACCAGACCTCATATATGCAGCACTAACTGGGAGAAAGGCGACCCTTCTTCACCAAGCCGCACCAATCAGATCTTCCCACCCATTTGCCTTTTCTCCCACCCCACCATCCCGGAGAGAGGCACACAATTTGGGACAGTCTCATTCCCGGAAGACCCTCAGAACACCCGTAAAGACCTCATAGCCAGATGAAGAATGTGTGTACCATACCACACCCACTGCCTAGTCACTGTCGCACTCTGGGACAATCGCACCCGGGCTGTCTTACGCAGCCCTTTACGTTCCTTCAATCAAAAACTGAACCGTCCAGACACAGGGCTGGGTCATCTGACCAGTTAGCTAACCAACCAGAGCATGGTATTTTGCACTTAGATGACAACGTCCGAAGGAGTGGCCTTTTTACACTCGTCTGAAGCCAGCTTTGCCTCGTCCCGCTTAATAACCAAGAACCGGATTTGGTAAAGCTGCGAGATCAGAGCAAAAGGGTTACTTCTACCGTACAGGCAAGGATTGCTTCGTGTCAAAAGGTGTGCTGTCATGTCGTTTTGTTTTCTAAAACGTCTCTCCGAAGGGACTGCAGCTACTTTAGTGATGTATCAGACGTAGTGTGTTAGCTAGTCTTAAACGAAAAACATCTACCTGCACCTGACACTCCCGTCACTGCACGGGCAGCGATCACTGACGTGTTGTTGTTTCCTCTTTTTGTTTTACCCAGCAAGCACTCATAATACTCATGCTGTGCAAAATCATCAGGGCGGTAGCAATACACCCCTCAACTGGACTTACAGATGGATCCCTGAGAGTTTTTTTAAGCATATGCTATACTTTAAATGCCCCCCTGACCTGCCATCTTGAATTTTATTACTACAACCAAGGGGCGAAACGACTGAAGCGTTTGCAGCATGAGATTCTTCGAAGGGTTTGTGGGTTGGGTTTATGAAAACGGGGGTGGGAAGAGGGTTGACGTCTGGATCTCAGGTATCTCTTCCTCTCTCTCTAAGGACAGTGGCGTTTTTGTGTGTGATGCATCTACTTCACGTTTGTCCGTTTTCTTTTCTCTTGACTGTTTAGCCCTAGAAGTGTGAGGGCAATTCTAGAAGCACATTCCATGGTATAGCAGAGCTTTGCGGTATTGCATGGACTGCAGACACTGATACAAAGGTCTGAGGCTTCAGATTACCTACTGTATGAGCGACGGACCCTTTCTGCTCCTGCGAAGACTCATTGTAAGAGGTGTGTGTGTGTGTGTGTGTGTGTGTGTGTGTGTGTGTGTGTGTGTGTGTGTGTGTGTGTGTGTGTGTGTGTGTGTGTGTGTGTGTGTGTGTGTGTGTGTGTGTGTGTGTGTGTGTCCGTCGAAAACTGCAATGCAGTGCTGCAGTCACACTCCTGCTACACAGCTATTTACCATTTCAGCTAAATGTAGTCATGATGTGTATATAGTTCACAGAAAAAGAGAGAGATCTACCCTATATGTACGTATATGGATAAAGTATTTATATTTGATCTACATTTATATGTTAAAACATAGACTATAAATATATATATATATATATGAGAGAGTATATTTAAGTAGTGATTGCATTAGTTGCTTCAGTTCTCCTTATCGTTAGTTTCCATGTGTAGTTGATTTGCACCATAGATGCATATAAATATATACTTATTTTACACTCAGGCTCGCAGAGCCAAAAAAATATTTTTTTTCCCTGCACAAAAATCAAAACGTGTCGATTATAAAAAATAAAAAACCCATAAAAAGTCTTATAAACTGCATTAAAAAAAATATGATTGGGAAGTATTTGTTAGTTTGTTGGTGGCGCTGCAATTGTGGAAAGTGGGTAATGAGTAGCCTGTTATTATCGTGCCTGATCGGACTAGGGAGAGTTGTTTTCTATAACACTAGTGAGTAAAGTGGGTTCTGTAGGGTGCCTAGTGAGGGATCTGTATATTTGAATGTACTGAAATCTATTGTTGCATCACAAAGTGAGATCTTGAATTGTAGAATATATCATTTTTTGTTAAACTGATGCACCAAAAACGGAATTTAAACAAATCGGTTTGTTCATTCTTTACATATGGAATGCTGCTGTTGGGTAGTTTTAAAAACCTTAAATGAAATCCCACCCAAAAAAAGAAATATAATATAAAAAGTATAAAACTTGTGTGTGTGAGTTGTAGCCATGAGAGCATTAGAGCACCGTGTATTTTGGAATGGGGGAGGGTGGTGTGTACTGTGTGTGTATATATATATATATATTAATGTTTGATAGTTTGTAACGTCACTGTCCAAAGACAGAGAGAAAGGGTTTGAATTTTTTTGGGGGGGGCTTTTTGTTTTTTCTCCTTGAGAGGGAAAGGGGTTTGGGGCTGTATGCCTTTTGTATTGATATGCTTTTTTGTCTTGTTTTTTTTCCTTGTTACAAGTGTTTTTAAAAAAGTGAACTTCCTTCTCTTGTTAAAAATTCCCCACTCCCACCGAAGTAGGCTCTGCTTTCTGTCTAGTTCAACCTCCCCCCGACTTTCTGAGTCTGCGTTACTCCTCTCATACGCCGTCTTCTGTGAACACCAGTGGCGGGACATAGCTAACGTGTTGCACTTATGAATGTTACGTGAAAGACTATATGGTGCTGTCGCTCACACAGATGTGAATTCACGCTTTAACACGTATCCTTACTTTGTCCTGGTGCTGCGCTTGTCACAGTCAATGATGTCACCGCGGGGGGTAGATGTACTACTTTTGATTTGTATATATTGGTTATGTACCGTACGTAGAGTACGAAACGGCTAAAGCCTTAAGAGACACAAATGTATGAAAACAATAGATGTTATCAGAAACTGATTGCTGAAATGAATCCATCGCCAGTCATTCCCACTTATCGTGACTGCGTCTCAGGTGTTTCACACCTTTCCAAATATACATAAAGACACAAACACTCATCCTTGAACATATACTGCCTCTTGTAAGCTAAACGAAAGAGGTTTATGTCTGTTTTACATCCAATCAAAAATGGACATTTCTATGCTGTTACTTTTTAAGAATTGGGCTACTTTGATGTTGACTGCTAAATATGTGGTTAAAAGGAATGAACTTAAAATAAAAAAATAAAAAAACTGAAAACGTAGATAGCCTGTTTCTGTTCACCGTCTTAAAAATGTATCTTTTGTGGTTTTGATTGTTTCAGTCTGTCTTGGAGGTCTGTAATATTTTGAAAGAGTTATCCTTTTGCGTTCCTATTCATCTCAATGAATGTCAATTAATTGGACGTATACGAATTGGATTCTGCCATCTTTGCTTACTTAAAGGTGCAGTAAGTGATTTCTACAAAAGCCCTGTTGATTTTTGAAATCAACCCAAACAAACACACCCCTCCCTTTATTGCTCCGCCCCAAAAATGCACAAACAATGCAAAAGTGGATGTCTCTCTATCACAGCTGAAGCGAAGCAAAATAAAGAAAAGAAGATGAACAAAAAATGAACATACAGAACACGAGTAGAGGTCGACCAATAGTGGATTTTACCGATAACTAGGTTGGACCGCACTTGCCGATAAACGATTAATCGACCGATAGTTTTTAAAATGGATACTGGATTAAAAAAAAACAATTAAAACAGTGCTGAACTTTGAAAATGTGCTAAATTAAAAACATATAAATATGAATATTAAAATGAGAAGTTCTAACATAACAAATGCTTCAGAAAATAATTTAAACATTAAAATATTACAGGTCAAATTTGTTTCTTTACCTATAATCTTAAACATGCATGTACATTTCATAGGTAACACTATGCAAGTCCCTATGCAACAAGGATGTATTAGCTTACATGAGCTATAAGCATTATGCATACATTTTTACAGCATGTATTAATATGAGCAATACAATTGTACCTTGATCATTCATGTTAGTTCATAGTGCATTAACCAAGGTCCACAGATAAAAATTCAAACAATGTAATGTTGAAATTAACATACTAACGATGAACAATACTTCCACAGCATTTATTAACCTTAGTCAATGTTACAAATGGGATCTTATTTCAGCGTTACCATTTCCTACAAATACAAACAGTCAGCTTTTTTAGAAGGCGATTATCTAATAAAAACGAATGCGCTTCTGCTTTGTTTATGTTTCTGTCGGCAGCATGACGATACAGTTTGCTTTCTCACATCACTAATTTTATATATGCAACATTTAGGTCGGACTTGCGTGTGTTTTTATCACATTGTTTTAACTGCTTGAGTAACGTTACTGCTATTAGTATTAGCGTCCTCTCAGCTTTGTCGACAAACATACACACTGCTGTTCTTTACCTGTTAATGCAGCATCTAGTCAATAAATTAATTACTTTATAATGATTTGGCAACAAGTACTGTAGTGTCCTGTTCCTGTATTCATACCGTTTCGCTGGCATGTTTTAAACATCTGATGTGTCGGCGCTCTCTGTGCTGCGTGTGCTCTTCGTTCAGCGCGCCTCACGTGGTAATGTAAACAACACGTGAGTTTTTTCCGCCTCTAGAGGCCGCGCTCCTGCTATATCATGCCAACAGACCCTTCTCAGAGTTCTTGTACTGTGTAATAACAGCGCACACGTCTTAAGCCCCTATCACACAGAACGCGTTTTTCAGGTTCGAAAACGTGAGGCTTTTATTGGTTGACGTTTTTTCAATTAGAAAAGAGCGCACTGCTGGTTTTTTTTTTACGTTGCTAGGAAACCCTCGACTTAGCTGTGCTGTCAGTCTAATCAAGGTAATGGTCTCCACAACGGAAAGCCCGCCTCTCCATTCATTCGATTGGACAATAGAAAAAAAAATGCGATGACGTCGGGCGCTTTTCCGTTTTTTTTTTTTACTTTTTTTTCAACTATTTTTCAACCTTCTAAAACGCGAGGCTCAGCAGGCGGTTAAAACACGAGGCGCCCGGGGCGCATAAGCAGCGCACATAACGCTCTCTGCCTACAGAAATCTCAAAAATCTGCTAAAACGTGTTCTGTGTGATCGGGGCCTCAGCCGCTCGACGCAACACGGGAAAACTATCGGTGAGGATTTTTGCCGATAACCTATTATTCCACCAATCAACTATCGGTGCCGATTAATCGGCAAAACCAATGAATCGGTCGACCTCTACACAAGAGTATATAGAAAACAAGAGTTAAAGGTGCACTATGTAAAAAAAATTCAGTAAAATATCCAAAAACCACTAGGCCAGTGTTATATATTTTGTTCAGTTGAGTACTTACAATGTCCCAAATGTTTCCAACTATTTGTAAATCATGAGAAATTGCTATTTTAACCAAGGAACCGAGACGTGTGAGGGAGTCGCCTGTCGATGGCGTCATATCTGCGTTCCCCTCGTTTTCCGGTTTAATTTTACGGAATTTTTTTTTTTTTATTATTTATAATTTTGTCATAGCAGCCGCGGAGCGAACGTCATAACTTCCTTTTCAACACGCTCAGATGTATCTAATATGATAAACAGAGCTGCGTTACCTCATACTCATGACCGGAAAAGCGGAAGTGGCGCCGGCGACTGTGTCATAATAAAAGTCCCGCTGGCGACTATGCCATAATAATAGAACAGTCCCGCTGCTCACGAGGCATGTGTTCCGCTCTTCTTATTAACAATCTCTCCAGAGGCTTTGCTCAGCTCAACAACACTCAGTCCTGCTCTGCTTCATACTACAGTATCGTTAATAATCGCATCCATGAACATGATTTCTGCCCGAGTCCTACCCCGATTCTTTTCCACCGGCTGTGAGGTGAAGACCACATGTCCTAAGATTCTGCGCTCAAACGTGGCGTCATCAAACTACGCCTTTGTTTTGAACAGGCGACCTCTAGTGGACGGAAAAGTTACATAGTGCACCTTTAATTGTTAGTCTCCAGCAGCACAAACAATGACACTCAAAACTGTCCTGTTACTAAAGCTAACATTACAACAACAGCATATCTTGGTTCTGTGCAACAGCAGACCGTGTGGAGCAGAAACAACGCAACCTCTGCGTCCGTTTTCAGGCCTTCTCGCTTCGGTCTCTCCAGTGCTGGAAAGCTTTACTAATATTAACACGGGTCCTAAAGTTCTTGCCTGATCACAACCCTTCTTTTCCCAGTGCTATTCCTCTGACCTTCTCTTTTTTGTAATATCTCTCTTTCTACAGTCTTTCTTCAATGGACAAAAGAACTTAAGGTGCTTCCCAATTACTAAACTCCAGCCATTTCCTTTGCAACAGCTTGATGGTTGGGGAAAGGTAATACAGTCAGTGTAACGTTGTCATGCCCCAAACCAGTTACACAAACCCGTAACTGATTCTAAAGATTTCATTGGTCATGTCAATCACAGTTCTGATTGCCTACAAAACACTGAAACAAATACTAACCTCTAACATTAACACATTCTGAATAATATTACTGCTTGTTGCAGTTGGATCTATCCATGATTTGCATTACCCATAATCGTTTACTTACCCTCCAAACCTGAGTAACACAAAAATATATTTTAAAGAATGTTTGAACAGTTGACGGTAGCCACTGACTTCCATAGTATGAAAAAAAAAATACTATGGAAGTCAATGGGGACCTGAAACGGTTGGATTGCCAACATTCTTTAAAATATCTTCTTTTGTGTTCATCTGAAGAAAGAAACTCAGGTTTAGAACAACTTGAGGGTGAGTAAAAGATTTTCATTTTTGGGTGAACTGTCCTACTGAACTGAATCCATGAACTTTCAAGCAAGACACACCAACAAATCCTGATTTTCTTCTTCCAGTTGCTAGTCGCTGATGGCAGGTTATTATAATGTAGGGGGAGGGGATGTTGTCATTCTAACAAAAATAAATACTGATGAGTATTTATTAAGATGAGACCTCAATCATTGTGGTCCTAAAATAGCTAAACCTGCTTGTTTTGGAGTAGGCTACCCCTTACAAAAATAAGTATCCTTCATTATTTTGAAGTATATTTAAGGAAAGTTCAAGTATATTTTTAATGTAGTAAGTATACTAATATCAATGTTCTAGTAGTATACTTGTAAGTGTACTGTTTCAATACTATTTGGGTCTAAATTTTTGACCCACTTTTTAAAAGTATACATTAAGTGTAACAGTAGTAAACTTTGAGCACACACCTAGTTTTTCGTTTGTACTGCAAGTGAACTTATAGTTTGCTAGTCAAATAATTAAAGCTGCAGTCCATAAATTGTGCCTCTTTGTCGCCATCTCGGTTTGAAACCTGCAATTGCAGTTATTTGCGAAATTATCATCTTTACATGGGTTGTGCGTCGGAAAGGCTCCTCCGCGCGGATGAATGTAATGTTTTGAGGAGTATGTGTTGCTATCATTAACTAGCGCACTGGTGTGGATACTGTACTTTGAAATCACAGATTCTACATCTTGGAAGTATGACCAAAATAAGAATATAAGAATAACAAAATAAGAAAATAACAATTTCATGAATCTAATGATCGCTTGGCTCATTTTCACATCAAACGTTATTATTATTGTTATACCTTGTTCTTAATTTGTTAATGTTAACAACATCAGCATTGTGTTACTGTGTATCTAGTGTGTTAGCGTTACCTGTAGATTTCAATTTCCGTTCAGTCTAATCTTTTGCTTTTGACTACGGGTTAATCTCCAGTTATCGTTTGGTCTTTTCTGGATTACAATCAGCCATCAAAATGATAGGTTTAATTATTCCAGCTGCTGTGAGAAAGCTATAAATGATCTGCCACCTGCAGCATCCTCACATGCGCGATAGCCTACTAACCGGGCTCCTTCTTTATGTATACAGATGTGACCTAAAGACAAAAGATGAGCGGAAAATTTCCAGCGGAAAGCTACCAGTACCACTCAAATTATAACACATTATTACAAGCTTACCATTGTGAATACTTGTTTTTTTTTTTTTTTTAATTGATCATTTTTAACCAAAAAAAAAGCAGCTTTAAGTATTTGCCCTTTCAGAATGATTTTTGATGAGCATTGACAGCAAATCAGAATTAATTCTGCTTTAAAGAGCTCGAGCATTTAAAGCGGCAGCCACAGACAACAAACCTGCAGCGTGCGCTTATCATAAACTTAGCATTATCGTTCGTTGGTGTGGATGCCTATATGGTTATGGTTATCTTTATAGCTATCGTTCTTGGTATGAATGGTCCTTAAGACTAAACTGACATTTCTGTAAGTATTAAATGTGCCAGTTATGTGAGTAAGTGGCCATCTTGCTCTCTGGCCCCACGGATCTATGCTGTCGAGTTCCTGAATATGGCTGGATAAGATCTCTGCTGCCATTCAATAACTAGATCAGAGAGGGGAACGGAGGATGGAAGCATGAAGGGGGGAAGGGTAGGTGTCGTTTTTAGACAGCACAAAAGTGGAAGCGATAGACCAGACTAAGAAAGAGAGATGAGTGCTATCAGGGTTTGGACAGCCTAGTTGGGATTATGGCTGCAAAGCTATAATGCTTAAAGGTCACAATGATGGACCTGTTTCCCTCCCTTCCCTCAGCACACTTTTCTGAGCAAAGCAAAAATAGCAGCATTATGTATTAAAAAAATAAATGCGCAGAGAGAGAAGGTGTCTGAAAAAGCTTGGTTTTCCTCTCTTTGAATTTGTCTGCTCATCTTTAGTGACAAGCTGTTGTTCATTCAGCCAAAGTGTTGAGCTGGCACTAAAGATCTTGATGTGACGAATGTCCAATTTTGTCCTTTACTGAAAACGAAAATTGTTAATGAATGTAAAATTATGTATAGCTTAAAATTGCATTACATAATTCGATATTTAGAGAATGTTTGTTTTGCGTATAGTGTATAAAACTGTATTTTTATATTATACCTGTTGTTTATACAGTATATTTTTGTATTTAGTCTATAGCTTATATTTGGTGAGGTTTATGCTTAAAATGAGACGTGCATCTTCTAAATTATTACATGTAAATGTAAGACGGAAATATTTGCTTAGTTATCTTGTTTTATTGATGACTTACTGGAAAACGAGTCAAAGATATTGATTTCTTTTTATTTCGTTTTTTTGGAGTGCACTTACTGTAGTCTTGAATAGAAAGACCAGAGTGCAAAGGTAGAACAGAGGATTAGTAGCAATTTGTGGGTCAATATTTTTGACAGGAACTTAGCATTAGTGCTGCTGTCTCTGGGTGGGTTTGCGTGTGTGTGTTTGTTTGTGTTCGTGTGTGCGGGTCAGAGTCTGTTTGACCTCTCGCTCCACCCTCAGCTGTCAGATTAAACAAATCCTGCAGCTTATCCAGAAGCCAACTGCAGCGACCTTCGCTTCTCCACATACACAGCCGCTCATCGCTGCCCTGATTGACACATGCCCCAATATGATTATTCCAGAGGGAATCAACCCCTAGTGTTTCTCAGTAGATTAGTATGCCTACACTATTATTTTTACTCTAAATGAACAGCATAGCTATCTTTTTGTGGATTAAAATTCAACAATGTGCGGAAACGTGTGAATATGAGCTTTTAAAAAAACAAAACAATTATGATATCAATGCATCTCATTCAATCCAATTATAAATAGGCCTAAGTATATCGTAACACACTATCTTGTGTGTGTGTGTGTGTGTGTGTGTGTGTGTGTGTGTACACTATATTGCCAAAAGTATTAGGACACCCCTTCAAATCATTGAATTCAGGTGTTCCAATCACTTCCATGGCCACAGGTGTATAAAATCAAGCATCTACAAACATCTGTGAAAGAATGGGTCGCTCTCAGGAGCTCGGTGAATTCAAGCGTGGTCCCATGATAGGTTGCCCCCTGTGCAATAAATCCATTCGTGAAATTAACTCATCTACTAAATATATGGTCAACTGTTAGTGGTATTATAACAAAGTGGAAGCAATTGGGAACAACAGCAACTCCGTCGTGAAGTGGTAGGCCACGTAAAATCACGGTGCGGGGTCAGCGCATGCTGAGGAGCACAGTGCACAGAAGTCGACTGAAGGCAACTTTCTGCAGAGTCAGTAGCTACAGACCTCCAAACTTCGTGTGGTCTTCAGATTAGCTCAAGAGCAGTGCATAGAGAGCTTCATGGAATGGGTTTCCATGTCCGAGCAGCGGCATCCCAGCCTTACATCACCAAGTGCCATGCAAAGCATCAGATGCAGTGGTGTAAAGCACGCCCCCACTGGAGCAGTGGAGACGTGTTCTCTGGAATGACGAATCTTCTCTGTCTGGCAATCCGATGGACGAGTCTGGGTTGCCAGGAGAAAGGTACTTTGCCTGACTGCATTGTGCCAAGTGTAAAGTTTGGTGCAGGGGGATTATGGTGTGGTGTTGTTTTTCAGTGGTTGGGCTTGGCCCCTTATAGTTCCAGTGAAAGGAACTCTTAATAAAGACATTTTGGACAATTCCATGCTCCTAACTTTGTGGGAACAGTTTGGGGATGGCCTCTTCCTGTTCCAACATGACTGCACACCAGTGCACAAAGCAAGGTCCATAAAGACATGGATGAGTGAGTTTGGTGTGGAGGAACTTGACTGGCCTGCACGGAGTCCTGACCTCAATCCTTTGGGATGAATTGGAGCGGAGACTTAAAAAAAATTCTAATATTTATAATAATAACAACTATTATTAATAATTGAGCACCAATAATAATTCATAATAACTGAGTGTCAAATCATCATATTAGAATGACTTCCGAAGGATCATGTTACACTGAAGACTGGAGTAATGGTGCTTTGCATCACAGGAATAAATTACATTTTAAAATATATTGTAAGACAGCTAAAATCTCGTTCCAATGCCAGTAACAAGCTGCGGCTGAAGGCTGTTGCGTGTTCAGTGTTTCCGCTGGGCAAAATGGATTTAATTATAATATTCTTTATCTGACTCCATTTATCATAGTTGTCGATTTTAGGATAGAATGCCAATTGGTTGTTTGGTCATTTATATTTAATAGATAATCATACATTTAGTCATTCCGTTTAACCCTTTGTTGCCATAATCTACTTGAGAATTATAGATTAAGTCAGAATAGATCGAAAATGTAACAATTTATTAACAATCAGGTAAATGTATAATGTAAATTACATAATAGACAGAAATCTCTTTTAAATGGAAACACAAATTCCGGTTATGGTTATACTTAAAATAGTTTCAAATGGATGGAAACTTAAACCCTTAATTGTACTCAGTAGGCCTATGCATATAATGTTGAGAGAGAGAGAGAGAGAGAGAGAGAGAGAGAGAGAGAGAGAGAGAGAGAGAGAGAGAGAGAGAGAGAGAGAGAGAGAGAGAGAGAGAGAGAGAGAGAGAGAGAGAGAGAGAGAGAGAGAGAGAGAGAGAGAGAGAGAGAGAGAGAGATTTTGAGATTTTGAGATTTTAAAACACCTTTATTACAATTAACAAACCATTCAATCAACATACAAATTCAAGCATCAATCACTAAAAAAACAAAAACAAAAAAAAACAATTCTTAAATAAGAAAAAATAATTCATCATTAACAATTTCACACAATATACCTTTACAACACCAAATTAATTCAAACTTTAAAAGATCATCCATTGCTTTATAATAATTAAAATCTATCAAGATTCTAGATTTCATTGAATTCCAAAACACAGCTTCTAAGCTACTACATACACCTTGATCAACTTTTGCCTTCCTCGTACTGTAAATGGCCATTTTTGCCTGTCCTAATACAAAATTAAACAACTGACACTGATACTTGCGGCTCTGGGAATATTTGAAACCACAAATAAAATTCTTCATCGAAAAACACTCATTAAAACATTTAAAAATGTTGTTTAAAACAATAAATAAAGGCTTTAACCTTAAACACTGCATGAATGCATGAAAGACAGTTTCCCTTTGTATACAGAAAGGACAACTCTGATCAGTGTCAGGATTAATTACAGAAACAAAAGCGTTTACAGCAATAGCCCCATATAACAATCTCCATTGCAAATCCCCAATTCTCTTAGACAATGGTGACTTATACAAGACTCTCCACTCAGGTTGTTCCCCTTCTTCTAATTGAAGTACTTTACGCCATGGGGTATCAATTCTTTTATCCAAAGCCTTCTTATTAAACACTTTGACACACATTTTATAACACTCCTTTCCAGATGCACAATCAATGCCTATTACAATCAACTCTTTAACTTTAAAAAAAATGCCCTCACAATCGCCCAACAAGGGAGTTAAAATCATACTGGGAAATGGATCACTACAATCAGGGTTAATAGATCCTGAAGAATAATCTGTTAACAGTTTCAACTCATTTTCAGAAAGGGCTGACCTCCATTTATCAAGTACTCTGGCGATCAAACGGGTAGATCTCACCCCCAGCTGTCCAGTCATTGAATGCACATCTTTAAAATCCGCTCCTGCTATCCGTAGTGCATGTCCAATAGTTTGAATTCCAGAGTTGATAAGATTCTCTTGAATCACCGAGTAACCCAGTTCATTGGACAGGTCCAAGCGTGAGCCAAAAATTAATGGCTCTTGCAGCAACCAATACAAGGAATTTACAGTCCTTCTCTTTGGTACTTCAAACAAAGCCCAAACTTTAAACAGATTCCGATAAAAAACAGGAAACTTGGAGAGTTTTAACTTTTGCGGATCCATCCAAAATAAGGCTTTATCCAGCCCCAGTCCTTCAAACTCTCTCAATATAGAGAAAGCTATGATCCTCCAGTTTGCATTCTCTGAGTCTTTTAAAAGTCTTTGTATAAACTGAATTCGAAAAGCTGCTATTCGACTCTGCAAATGTATTAATCCATGACCTCCTTCCTCTTTAGAAAGGTACAGTACATGTTTTGGCACCCAATGCAGCTTATCCCAGAAAAAGTCTATTAAGATTGACTGAATCTTTCTTAAAAAGTCTGCTGGGGGGTCTACACAAATCAAACGATGCCAGAGAGTGGAGGCAATCAAATTGTTAATAATCAATATTCGCCCCTTGTAAGACATTTTCGGAAGTAAAAACTTCCACTTATTTAAGCGCCCTTTTACTTTTTCAATAACATCTTCGAAATTTTTCTTAACAACATTCTCCTTTCCCAAAAACACTCCCAAATATTTAAAACCATCCCTGGTCCAATTCAGACCAGCTGGAAGACTGGGCTCTCCATATAACCAACTCCCAACACTTATGGCTTCACTTTTTTGCCAGTTCACTTTTGCAGATGAAACACTTTTAAACTCTTTCAATATTCGCAACATCATGTTCACATCATTTTGATCTTTAATTAATACCACCACATCATCAGCGTAAGCTGATAATTTCACAGTATAGGTGGAATTTGGCATAGCAACACCTGACATCTCTGTTCTCAATTTAATTAAAAGAGGTTCTAAGGCTAACGTATACAGCATGCCAGATAGTGCACAGCCTTGTCTAACCCCTCTTAAAACCTTAAAAGGAGAGCATAAGTCACCATTTATTTTCAACATACTCTCAACGTCACGATACAAAACTTTAATCATTGATATAAAATTAGAACTAAAACCAAAAGCTTCAAAAACTTTCCACAAGTAACTGTGTTCGACTCTATCGAAAGCTTTTTCTTGGTCAATTGAAATTAAACCAAACTCTGTAAAAATCTTACCATTTTCCAAAATATCTCTTATAAAAGAAATGTTATCAAAGATTTTCCTACCAGGCACACAATATGTCTGATCTAAATGAATAATTTGATCTAAAACATCTCCTAATCTATTCGCCAAGGCTTTCGAGAGTATTTTATAGTCACTACATAACAAACTCACAGGCCTCCAATTCTTTATCTCACTTAAATCTCCCTTTTTCGGAAGTAAAGTAATGATTGCTCTACGACAACTTTTTGGCAACTGTCCTTCAATTAAACTTTGACTAAGAACTTCTAGTAGGTCTGGACCTACCTCTGCCCAAAACACTTTATAAAAATCTATTGAAATACCATCAATTCCAGGCGTTTTTCCGTTTTCCATACTTTTAAGAGCCCTCTCCAGTTCCTCCAACGACAGTGCTTTATTAAATCCAAAATTTGCCTCTTCAGATACCTGCGGCATATTTTCAAGAAAAACATTATTTGGGCCTTGTGTACCCAACAATTCACTCTTATATAAATCCTCATAAAACTTTCCTGCTCTCTTCCTAATCTCTAAAGGATTGAGCAAAAGGACTCCCACTTCTGAGCGCAGAGCATGAATAAATCTATTTTGCCCATTTTTCCTCTCCAAATTAAAAAAGAATTTTGAAGGAGCATCCATAGATTCAATACTCTGAAAACGTGATCTAATTATTGCACCCTGTGTAGTTAACTCTAACAATTCATTCAAAGAAGCTTTCTTTTTTTTAAAAGACTCTAAATGAGTTCCATTTTTAGTCAACTCAAAGAGTTCTTGAAGTTTGACTAAATCTTCTTCCAACTTTTTAATAGACACAATTTTATCTCGAGTGACATTGAGAGTATATTGTTTACAGAGTTGTTGAATTTGGGCTTTTACAAACTCCCACCATTGCTGTAAAGTTTGGAAAGAAGACTTCATGGACCGTGCATTAGCCCAAAAAAACTTAAAAACATCAATAAAATGTTTATCACATAACAATGTATTATTAAAATGCCAGTATGCGCTTTTTGGTTTTATACAATCAACAAACATCTCACATTTTACCAAACTGTGATCGGAAAATCCAACTGGACATATTAAACAATCTTTAAAAAAATTCAATTGATGCTTGAAACCATAAAATCGGTCTAGTCTTGCCAATGATAAATTATTTTCATATGCATGTACCCAAGTATATTGTCTTTGTGTATTATGAACATTTCTCCATATATCAATAATATCATGGGATTTCATTAATTGAATTAATCTCTTACGTGACTGCATATGTGGCTCAATATGATTCCTATCTAAAACCTTTTCAGTACAATTAAAATCTCCCCCCAATAATAAAA
Organism: Romanogobio albipinnatus; assembly: GCA_023566225.1. Taxonomy (NCBI): domain Eukaryota; kingdom Metazoa; phylum Chordata; class Actinopteri; order Cypriniformes; family Gobionidae; genus Romanogobio; species Romanogobio albipinnatus. The sequence continues at coordinate 11,740,458 of CM042242.1, read as the reverse complement.
AACTCTCTTGATCACAATCACTTAGCACTTTGCACAGAGTGTTTAAAAAGAGCATTCTTTCAATTGCAATGTTTGGAACATAAACACAAATTAACTCAAAAGAAAAATTCTTTGCATAAGAAGCTTTAATTTTCAAAAGTCTACCTTTAATTACTTCATCAACTTTATAAGATGAGGGTATAAAACTTTTCGAAAACAAAATTGCAACCCCACCACTCACGGAGGAAGAATGACTTAAAACTGACAACCCATCAAACTCCATTGCCCAATCTGAAGCATTCGATAAATCACTATGGGTTTCTTGCGTAAATAAAACATCAATCTTCTTCTGTACCATTAGCTCAAATAACTGTGCTCTTTTCCTACTATCTCTTGCTCCATTAATATTTAAAGAAGCAAAATGTACTACTCCCATAAGCAGGAAAAGAAGCATCCACCTTAACAAAGAAAATAAACAACACGACGAAACACAAAACTTAACCATTTTGGCTATTTTCACTGAATTCTGATTGAGCATTTAGTTTGGTAAGTATCTTTTTCAACCGATAACCTTCTTGGTTGGTGAAACAGTTCTCACTTCGGAAAGTTTTTGCCTTCTCAATAAATTGCAATATGTCAGGAAAAAACTCTTCAATTTTAACTCGCCTTACATTTTTTGTCACTTTTAAAAACTTTTTGATGTCATCTACACTATAAGCTTGACTAGAAAAACCACTCTGAGGTAAGCTACCTGTAAGGCTACATTCAGAGACTTCACTGTCACTTTCTGTATCTGTATGGCTCACCTCCCGAACATCGAGTCTTTTAATTGGTTTACTACTATGACGTTTCTTTATTTTCCTTTTTTGAGGTGCTTTAAATGAATAATCCTCCAATTCAAACACAGAGCCCTCAATATTATCCACATTCATTGCGTTCTGCTCGCCAGACACACTATCGTCATCTTCCGACTCCATCGTTCGAGCTGTTGTTTC